>APFE031355259.1:2613-34382 GCA_000404065.3 Pinus taeda | reverse complement strand
GTAGTTTTGCTGTCCTCACTTTCTCCATGCCTTGGTAGGCTGTCTTGAGAGTTTCCCATGCTTCCTTGGATGTCTTATCTCCTGCTATCCTTGGAAACACACTCTTGTCTAATGCTTGATACAAGAATACAATGGCTTTTGCATCCTTCTTCCTATTGCTCTTCAATAGGTCTTTCTCTTCCTGAGTTAATCTATTAAACTCAGTCTCATTTGCTGGTTCATCAAAACCATCTTCAACAAGTTCCCATAAATCTTGACATGCAAACAAGGCTTTCATGGTTATTGCCCAATAGTCATAGTTTGTCCCATTAAACTGTGGGAATTGAGGGTTAAACAAACCCATACCAGTGCTTGTGCTGGCCATTCCTTGCATTCTTAGTTATGCTTCAATTTCTTGACTGTATATTTTAAAACAGCTAACTGTTGCAACCAAAAGACTCTTCCCTTCAGCTTCTTTGTCAGCTTCAAAGAGCCTAAGCCTGCTCTGATACCACTATTGGGTATTTTTGTGTTTGCAATGGGAAAATACCAAAACCACAAAATATAAAACACAGAGGCAATGCTCTGTTTCCTTTACACCAAGATCTTTTTGCACAGAGAAGTCTTTAAAAAAAAATTACAGAGCACAGAGTATTCCACCACCATAAAATGATTTATATTCATTAAACAAAAGACTGAGACATATTCATCCTCTTTCACTCAGAGGGATTCACCAAAACATTTTCACAAAACTTACTCTGCCTCTATGAAATTTTACACCTGTTTAAATATTTCATTTACATCAGGTGTGAAAAAAACTTATAGGAGTACAATTACCTTTTCACCTGTGTGAAACAATTCATGGATTTCAACAAAACTATCCACTGGTTTTCTTCATTTACTTTTTCTCCTTCTCCTGCACTGCTGTGCAATTTTTACTTCTTACATTACAAACCAAAAACTTTACCCTGCTGCATTTTCACCATGGTCTTCATTTGATCCTCTGTTCTATTTTTTTTCTCACACTGCTGTGTGTTTTCATTGCGTATATAGAAAATGAACCACACAAAATTACATGACAATACCAAAAAAAAATTACCCGCACTTCTGGGCTTTCTTCCCCTCTCCTTTTTCGCGCTGCAGGGGTCGCGCTGTTTTTCATATGCAATTACATAACTTCATTACAATCCCCGTGCGTGTTTTTTTCACATAACAAAAATGGGGTCAACGATTTTTTTAAAACATATATTAAAAAAATAAAACTTACCCATACTCCTATTAACTCGCCGTAAGAAATATTAAAAGAACATTACCAAACATATGACACTGTATTAATCTTAAGGTATGGGATGGTCCACGGTTCATTAATTTTGACAGGCCTCCATATGTACTTTGGATAGTGTAAACGGCGGAGACCTTTCCTGGAGATCGAACGGCGGAGAGGATGCACTTCAATCGGACGCATATCGGGCGGGGTGAGAAGACCGACAGTTACCTTCTGATGGATGTCAGTGGATGACGTCACGACGATCCACATGTCAGCACCAAAACGCATCGGAGCTCGTTGCACGGAAACAACTTTAGGCTGAAAGGTGGTGCGATGAGGTTGCAGGCGGTTTATGGTTTGCTTCGGTGGTTTTCTGCGTGTGTTGACTGCTGACCCACGCAGTGAAATTATAATTTCAACACTCCCCTTTAATTTCACCTGCTGGGCATTCGGTCATACCCAGACACTTCCTCAAAAATTGAAAGCTTTTCTGATCCAATGGCTTTGTCAAGATGTCTGCAACCTGTTCATGAGTCCTGCAATGTTCTAGGACGATTTCTCCATTGTTCACTAATTCTCTGATGTAGTGAAACCTTGTATCAATGTGTTTCGTTCTCTTATGAAACACTGAATTCTTCGACAATGCAATAGCTGAGCTATTGTCGCAAAAGATCACTGTCGTTTTTGCCTGCTCTTGGCCTAAGCTCCTCAACATCCTTCTCATCCAAACTGCTTGACATGCTGCTGCTGTAGCTACCACATATTCAGCCTCTGCTGTAGACAATGCTACAATGGACTGCTTCTTAGACTGCTTCACTGTAAAATTTACGAACTTGGAGGATAAGGAAAGGGTTTTTGAAGAAGGACCATATTTCCTCAACAATGTAGGGCTATTCATGAGGCAATGGGAAGAGTGCTATAATCCGGAGAAGGAAAGGATGCTAGTGGCACCAGTTTGGGTTAGGCTTTTTGGACTCCCGATAGAGTTTTGGGACCCAAAGATTTTAGAAGGAATAGGGAAAGTTTTGGGACCCAGAGATTTTAGAAGGAATAGGGAACTCAATCAGAACTTTTGTGAAGGTAAGAGAGACTACCAAAAGAGGCAGATATACATCTTACGCCAGGATCTGTGTGTACATGAACATAACAGAACCACTGTCAAATCACATTGAAATAGAATATCACGATCAAGTATAGCAACAGCCAGTTGATTATGAACACATCCCTTTTAGGTGTAGACGGTGCCATGAGTATGGCCACTTGTTTAAACATTGTTCGTTGAACGATGGCAACACTTCGGCGAATTAGGGGGTGGAGCAGAAAAGTACAGAGTAGGTGAGGAAGATGAATGAAGGTAACATGGGAGGATTTACAGAAGGACAGACGAGAAAGAGAGCCCAAAAAGGAAAGTCTAAACTCAACCCTTCTTACCCAGAGGACCATCAAAAGAGTCAAAATCAGTTTGAAATCATGCGAGACCTAGAAATGGAAGCAGAAGGTGAAGAGGAGGAAGAAGAAACAAGAGAAGTCCAGAATGAAAATAGGAAGGAAAACAAGGAAACATACAACACAACAACGGAGAAGGAAAAAGGGAAAGAAAAAGGGAAGGAAGATAAGGAACAAGATCAAGCCCAAGGATAGATCCAAATGGAAATATATTTGCAACAGGAGCAAGAAGGAGAGGATGAACAGATCATGAGAAAACATTTACAGGAATGGAAGCATCTAGATGAAAGGTTTATACCAGATGATTAGAAGCAACTCTATAAAGACATGTTCCAAAGATATAAGGAAAAACGAGGAAGCAGGACAACGACGCAACTGGAGCAACTGGGATCACAAGGAGATCAGAACATAGAAACATGAACCATAGGGAGAGGAGGAAGGAAAAGAAGAAGGAGACCTGTGAGAAAAACCATTCAAATGATAGGAGATATGCTGGTGAACTCAGGGAAAGTTGTACCATTGTTGGAGGTTTTCCAACACCCCTTAAACTTTTGAAATGATTATCACAACCTGGAATATTAGAGGGTTAAATAGTAAGGGAAAACAAAGGTATTTGAAAGAAAGACTCAAGAGAGACAAGACAAATATCATGCTAATCCAAGAAATAGAATTATAGGAAAGTAAGCTAAAGGCAGTGATGAACAATTTCAAGCCACATTATGAGATCATTGGTCAAGATGCGATAGGGAGTGCTGGAGGCATTGCTATCCTTTGGGATTTAGAGGAAGTCCAATTTGGAGATTGGACCAGCATCCATCACATCCTCTCGGGAAGATTTAGACTCTTAGGACCCCAAGAATGGATTTTGATATCAAATGTATACAGGCCCCATATACAGAATGAACGCAGGGCATTCCTTCAGAACCTGGCAGTCATGCGATCCATGTATCTGGATTCTCCATGGATAATGGGCGGAGATTTCAATATGATAAAATCTCTAAGCGAGAAAAAGGGTGGGCTTAGAAGAACAAAGATAGAGATGGAAGCCTTTGGGGACTGGATAAAAGCTCAAAGGCTTGTAGACATACAAACAATAAACAGATTATATACATGGAATAACAAGAGGGGAGGCAGACACCAGATCGCCTCCATATTAGATTGATTCCTACTATCAGAGCAGATTATGAATTGCGACATTTTCATTGAAGCTGAAATTCTTCCGAGGATGGGATCGGATCATTGGCCGATTAAAGCAGAAATGGATGTAAAAGCTAGTCCAAAAAGAAAGCCCTTCAGATTTGAAGCATTTTGGTTCAGGGATAGAATCTTTATGAAGAAGGTGGAAGACTGGTGGAAACAAAGTAGCCAGAAAGGAAAAAACAAAATGCAAACTTTCCAAATGAAACTGAAAGACTTGAAAGTGAACATCAAGAAATGCAACAAGGAAGAATTTGGACATATTCTCAAAGATAAGCAGATGCTAGAACAGAAGATGGAGCAAATCCAACAAGAAATAATAAACGCAGCGAGAAGTGAAGATCTCGCTAATAGCACAACTAGAAGAGAGGCGAAAACAAGAAGAAATCTTTTGGAGGCAAAAATCCAGGGTGAACCGGTTAAGAGAGGGGGAACGGAATACAAAATTCTTCCACCAAGCAATGATCCAAAGAAGGCAAAGAAATTGAATCTTCTCCATTAAAAATGATGTAGGAACAAGAGTTATGGAGCATGAGGAAATAGAACAAGTCTTGGTGCAGCACTTTAAGGATCTTCTCACGGAACCAGGAGTCGACCGAGGGGAAGCCATTAGAAGAATTTCTAATGAGATTCCGAACAAGATAACTAGAGAACAAAATCTGGCCTTGATGAGGGCAAACACTCTGGAAGAAGTAGAAGAGATAGTGAAGGGAATGAAAAAGAATAAGGCCCTAGGCCTAGATGGATTCACAATAGAATTCTATCAAGCCGGTTGGGACTTCCTAGGGCAAGACATCCTAGACATCATGGAAGAGTAAAGAAGGAACCAAAAGGTAATTACAAGTCTAAACTCAACCCTTTTATCCTTAATCCCTAAAGAATCTAAGTCAGAAGCTCCCCAGGGTTTTATACCAATGGCCTTATGTAATGTGATATATAAGATTATAGCCACCCTAATGGCTAAAAGACTCAAGACTCTATTATTGAGCATTATATCCCTGGAGCAAACTGGCTTCATTGAAGGTCGACAAATCTTTAACGGGCTAGTGATTTCCCAAGAAGTGGTACATTACTCAAAAGTAAAAAAGGAGGCAGGTATGATGATTAAACTTGATCTCTCTAAAGCCTACGATCATCTAAACTGGAATTACCTGAGAGAAGTTTTAAGAGCTTTTGGTTTCTGTAATAGATGGATAGAATGGATATCGGCCATGATCTCGTCAACCAATTTCTCCATCCTAGTGAATGGTGTCCCTTCCCAGCCCTTTAAAGCGTCCAGAGGTCTCTGTCAAGGAGACCCTCTGTCCCCTTTCCTTTTCATCATTGTTGTAGAAGGTTTAGGAAGATATATCAAAAAAGAAGTTAGAGAAAAGAAGCTCAAAGGGATCCAAATCTAGGGAAATAACCTTCCTATTACCCATCAGCAATTTGTTGACGACATAATGTTGTTCTGTGATGTGTCTCTCAGAGAAGCCCGCAAAATCAAAACAATCTTAGACCTTTTCATGACAACTTCAGGTACCCAAGTTAACAATGATAAATCATGCACTTATTTTTTTAACACTGCTAGAAACATTCGAAATTTCTTGACTAGACCCTTGGGTTTCCGCTCAAGGGAGCTTCCAACTAGATATCTGGAAACACCTCTAGCCATAAATCCCTTGAGGATCTCAAACTGGCAGCAAACCATTGAGAAAATTGCTATAAAATTAGATAATTGGTCTTTCAGAATTCTGAACTTCGCGGGCAGCACTGTTTTAGTTAAGGTAGTACTCCAATCTATACCTACTTATCAATTATCGACAATGGCAGCCCCAAAAGGAGCATGCGCAAAGATGACAGAGATCTTCAAAAAATTTATATGGGGAAGCCAGAAGAATCAGAGAAAATGGTCCTTGGTATCCTGGCAAGATTTAGTGAAATGCAAGATGGAAGAAGGATTAGGACTCAGAGATCCCTATGTTATGAATCAGAAAATGGGAGCCAAGCTGTGGTGGCGGTGGCTGAATGGAGGAAATGACCTATGGAAAAGAATATGGACTAACAAATACAAGATGCCTACAAAACTAGAGGAAATTCTGAGGGTATGGGAGACACCGAAAGGGTCGACAATATGGAATCTAGCTAGGTTCAGCAAAGATTTAACATCCCAACATGCTTTCTGGGAAGTCAAGGATGGCAACTTAGCAAGATTTTGGGAAGAGGCCTGGTAGCAAAGAGAAAAAATGAATAAACTGCATGCTCTAATGGATATATGTCAAGAAGCAACTGAGAAAGGAATGTATTTGGTTAGGGACTTCTGAAAAAGGGAGAGCCAGGATGAGGTATGGAGAATCTGGAAGAGGCTGGAAGAATGGATGGAACACGTAGCTGGAGAGCAAAAAGAGGCATATCAAAAGGAAATGAAAACAAGGAGAATCCCCATAATATCTGGTTTAGACATTCTAAGATGGGGACACACAATAAAAGGAAATTTTTCTATTAAAGAGGCTTACCACATTCTGAATACTAGTGAGCCAGAGGATACGATAAATACTTGGAAACAAATATGGAATAGTAACTGGTGGCCAAAAGTAGCACATTTCATATGGCTTGTGATCAAAGGCAGAATCTTGACCTGGGACCAACTCCAAAAGAGAGGCATTCAGGGCCCTCTAAATGCCCTCTATGTAAACATGAATAGGAAACATAAGAACATCTACTTAATTCATGTTCATAAGCCTAGCAACAGTGGGAAGAGGTTAGGACACTGTTTGGAAAATCCCATAGAGACTAGCAAAGCAACACTATTAAAATTTGGGGAAGGGGTCAATTTATGAGTCTGGTAGTAGAACGCACCTGGAGCCTGGTAGTTGGGATGAATATGTGGATGATATGGAAGGAAAGAAACAGAAGAATCTTCCAAAACAAAGAAATGACAAAAGATCAGATCTGGGAAAAAACCTTAAGCCACATCCGAGAAACCATTCTAATGGATAATTGGAATGGAGAAGACTGGGAAGTGACTTAGGAAGAGGAACAAATTCTAAGGAGACTAAACCCGAACCAAGGAATGGTTGATCCCCAGTTATGGAAAGAACCCAGGACAAGGTCTAATGACAATAAGCATCTTTCCCGTCCAGCAGCTGGATTCATAAAGCTAAACTTCAATGGTGCCTCCAAAGGAAACCCAGGCCCAGCTAGGATGGGAGGGTTGTTTAGGGATGCTCAAGGAAGAACGAAATGGATATATGCAGACAATGGTGGCTTTATGAGTAACAACGAGGCGGAACTGATGGCAGTTCATCAAGGTTTACAGATAGCTATTAGAAACAGATATAATAATTTGGAAGTGGAAGGTGACTCCCAGATGGTTATACAAATTTTCAAAAAATTAAATAATGGAGCATCATGGGACAAAGTTTCACAGAGCTGGAGAACGACCAGCCTCATCTAGGAACTAGAAATTATCCTAAGAAGATTTGAATACATGACTATCAAGCATGTTAGAAGAGAGGCTAACAGAGCAGTAGACCTCCTGGCGAACTGGGGAAGCTAGGAGAAAAAGAAGGAAAATAGATAGTAAATGAACAATGCATACTAAAGACTCATGTCTGGAACAACTAGGTATGATCCTCAATTAGGACAATCATGAAGCCACGACCCAAAATCAGTAGAGACAGATGGCCTCCGGTTGGGATGAGGGACAGGGTGATTGAGGAGGATAAGAGTCATCATTACAAGATAAGGAGTGTAGGAGGTGCCTGTAGGTATCAGATCGCCCTCCCAAACAAAGCAATGATTACCGTGCCGGCACACGACACAAGAAACTGGAGTGGGAAAGGTGGAAGACGGATGATTAGAAATAATGGAGGCGGTAAAGGCAGAGGGAGCAGGGTGGTGAAAGAAAATTATATGAAGTTGATGGACGGTAGAATAAAGGGCATTCCAGTCAGGACAAAGAAGGAGCAGAGCGTGTTGCAGCCAGCAGGAACTATCAGGGTGGTGTGCGCCCTCGCGTATGTGCCTTATGAAACCTCTATTTCCTTATTAACTAGCTCCGTAGGTAGTATGGATATGATATATCATAGTGAAATCCCTGGTAATGATAAAGGCCGGAGTGAGATAGGCCGCCCCCCTGCAACTCACAGTGATGGTATAATGGGTCGGTTTGGGGAGGAGAATCCCGGTGGAAAGGAAAATGATAGTAGGGAGTACAACGTAAGGGATGATATAGAAAAACAAGACAAAAACCCCATGGCAAGAGCGGACGAGACGGGGGGTAGTGGGGACCCGAAGATTATGGCCCTGTCCCAATACTTGACTTGCATGATAGAGGGCTTAATCCAACTATTAAACTTGGAGAATGGAGAATAGTGCCAGACTCAAAAACACTAAGGGGCTTGCAGCAGAAACAGAGGAACGGTAAAAAAGGAACTGATAAGCGAAGAAGAAGATAAGAAGTTTAAGAAGTGGACATCTGTGATTGATGACTGTTTACAGGAGAATAAAGGAAAAAGGATGGCGCATTCGGAACGTGGTCAAGGGCGAGGAAGCAGAGGCCATCCTAGGCAAGGTAATCTGGAAGATAGGCAAACAGAAGAGCCTGGTAATCGACGGAGAGGGAGAAGGACTAACCAGACGGTGGTTCAGGAAGCAGCAGAAGCCTACCAACAAGGAACAGATGAAGATATTAGACGCATAATTCAAAATTTGGAATCCAGTGTTTTGGAAGGGGAGTCGGCCTCTGAGACAGAAGAATGGGCAGAGATGATCGGAGACCCAGTAAATACGAGAGGTAGACTGACCTTGTACAACCCGTCTCTGCACATCTATATGGTTCTCAAATGCCTCCTACCGAAGGCTATGGAACAAATAGCAAAAGAGATGCTGGAGATAGCCAATGGGATGCCCAATTTACACAAGGAGATGAAAAACTTTCAAACTATCATGATCAGACAAAATGACAAACTAGAAGAGATGTCTCAGGTTCTGTCCCGGACAGTGGGCATTCACACTACTCAGGAGGGACGTGCGGAAATCCCAATGGATATCGACCAGCATAATGGAACCAGAAAGAAATGAGGATCTCTAGGCTCTGCTGCAGTGTTCTGAATTTTTCCTTTTTATAGTTTTATGCAAATCAATAGCTTAATAGGTAGTTTCCGGTGTTTAGTATACATTGCCAGTATGGATAGACTTGTTAAATTTTGCTTTTGGGATGCTTATAGTAAACTCAGGTGGCCAACAGACATGGTTTCCCTACAAGCTAGGTTGAGGTTACCAAAACAATGTATATGGTCTTCTTGCTCAATATAAATAGAAAAGAATGGTACCGCCTTTACTTACAAAAAAAAAAAGAAATTAAAAGTTTTGCATTTTTTTATAAACTATTGCAATTTGGAATTTTTTACTTTGTCGATGAAATACATTAAAGAGTATTCCATCCTTAAGTAGCATGACTAATACATGTAACTAAAAAATAATTTTTTAAAAAATTATTAAATAATTTATAAAATTTTCAGTTTTTTTTTTTTCAATCACAAATTGCTTTTATTTGTCTGTCATGTTCTCTTTAATCTCATTTTATAACATACTTATTACCATATCTCAGCATGGTTGTTATTGAAAGTAATGTTTCATTTTAATTCATTATTCATACCAATCAAAATTGCCCCTTGTAATATCTGACTTACTAATACATGCCATTAATCTTTTGTTTGTCAATTTCATCACAAGTATCAATCTTTCTATATTGAATCAATTATGAGGCCATTTAAATTTAGATTTCCCTCTCTCTTAAGTTAACTTTTCTATTTTTTTTTTTTTTTCCAGAAATAGCTTACTTCTGTTTTCATTATTCTTTAATATTTTATATATATATATATATATATTCCTTTACAAAATAATTTTTATTATTAGAAAGTGAATTTTTACCGAAATAATAAGAATAATTGAGAATGAAAAATAATTTCACATTCTCCATCATAAAGAATAATACTTTTACTGGAAAAAATAACTAAATAGATGAATGTGATCGATGATCAATGACAGTGTAGTTTTCAATGAAGTTGGTGTATTCAACAATTCGATGTGATTTTACCTCATACCTGGGGATTGTCTCTGCTTGCAGCAAACACTAACGTGATTACCATGGAGCAGTTGGCATATCCTTTACAAATTTCAAATTTCCCTTGGTCACAGGTTAGCTACAAGAAACTTGGAAAACTTGGAAACTAGAGTCATGACAAGTCCAATTACAAGAACGTCAACGATTTTGAGCTGATTTTGGAGTGGAGTGCCAATGGGAACCTGGGTGGACTTGCATTGAGCTAGCTAGACCAATTTAGGAGTGATATTTTGTAAAATGGGGTACCGGAGGAGGTCACAGTTCTAAAATCCTTGGTTAGATAAGGTTTTAAATTAAATTATATTATATTTAAATATAAAAATAATATTTTAAAAAATATTTAAAATAATATTTTGTATAAATAAAATCAAACCAATGTAGTCTTTTAAAAAATAAACCATGTTAAAATATCTAAATTATAAAAGTGTTTTGAAAAAAATAATTTTATATGTTTTATATAAATAAAATCAAACCAATGTAGTCTTTTAAAAAATAGACCATGTTAAAATATCTAAATTATAAAAAGTGGTCTGGAAAAAATATTTTATAAGAAAATTAATCATTTCTTTTCCTAATGTGAACATTGATAATCCAAAAAAATGAATTACTGATATTTTATTTATAATGGTTATCCAATAAAAGGGTTGAGTAAGCAAAAAAACTCCATAGGCCACCAAAGTTTGATGTTCAAAACAAAACTAGCTCACTAATCAACAAAGAATCTTTGATGGGTTTGCAAAATTTTTAGTCACTCTCATCAAATTACATCCCTAAAGGCTACTATCTAACATTATACTTTCATTGCAGCACAGGACCTTAATACAAGATTCGGTTTTAAAGGAGAGACGCCACCATAAGTCTCTGTAGAATGGTTGGTCGACATCCTTGATTGGATCTAATTCTCAGGGGCACGCAAGGTTTATTTCTTCTTAATTACGTAGTGACGCAATTATACTGCCTTGTCTAAACAACGGGGTGAAGGATTGGCCATTGAAAAATGGTTGTTCTCCAATTATTTTATGTATAGAGTTTTTTCTTATGTTTTGTTTTTATTTTATTCTATGCTTTATATAAAATCTAATATATAATATATATATTAGATTATTAGTTTAAGTTTTGTAATTATTTAAAAATTTTAGTTTTTCTATTAAATATTAAATTTTATAAAATAAAAAAAATTCAATTTAGTTAATTAAAAATCCTAATAACGATTATATTAACAAATTAAGATTAAAATGTATATTTAAAAATTGGAAAAATAGAGATGGTTGAATTAAAATCTAGAGATATTTTTTCTAAATATCTAAAACTCTAATAGTTTAATTGTTTTCTAAATGGTGAAATAATTTCAACATACTCAAAAATCCCTAGATGACCTAAGAGATTTTGAAGCTTAACCGCTTACATTTCTAAAAAAATAACCATTCTTTTAAGAGGAAACCATGCCATATTTAAATTACTTAGTTTTAACAACTTTGGAAATTAAATTTAATAGAAGATGAAATATAAATGGTAAGCAATAACGATAGAGTTTAATTTAACTTATAGATGAAATAACATTTTTCTCAACCATTTTGCATAGTTTAACTTATAGACAAAATGGTCTTTTCACGACCATTTTGGAGTATTGTGGTATATTATTATAACGATATGGTTTACTTGAATAGGTGAAATGACATTTTTCTAGACCATTTTGCATAGTTTAACTTATAGACGAAATTGTCTTTTTTCAATATTTTTTCTAGTTAATTGGGATTAGGAATAGAATTTGATGGACAAATTGCTTTTGAGATGCACTTTAAAAGTTTGTAAAACATAATGTTTAGTAGATGTAAAAATAGTAAATTTGATGGGTGGGTCCAATGGTAGTTAAATGTGAGCAATATTAACCTGTATCTCACTTTTCTAAACTTTTTTTAACAGCCATTATCGATATTTTTAAAATTTTCACATCAATAATGCTATCTATATATATATATATATATATATAATATATTATATATATACCATATATATATATCCACTTTTAACAAAAACAAATTGATTTTATATAAAATAGTAAGTAGTGTTTAATAATATATATATCTACTTAACAAAAAAATTGATTTTTATAAAATAGCAAGTAGTTTGAATAATAACTTTTGCATAATTAATAGTGGAAATTTTGATTTTTTACATAATTAATTATTGGATAAAAGGCTCTTCATAGGAGTCTGAAAGAGATGTTTTTAATTACTTCTTAGGTAAAAAAAATAAAATAAAAGAACAAAATAAAATTAATAATTTAATATCGATGTTTTTTAGTTTTAGGTTTTGAAAACCCATGATTTTTCTATGATGAAGTCTTTTTAAAGGCTTAAGAAAAGGCTTGAGAAAATCTATTATGTAATGTAAATATATCAATCCACTCAACCACAACACACTTACTTTATGCAAAATATTTAAGTTTTAAGCTTTTCAACTAGTTTAATTTTTTCTAGGATAATTTTGTTTTCTTAAAGATTCATTTATTTTGATTCGAATTGATATTAATGAATTTTGTTTAATGTATGCAGGTTGTTGTTACTATGAAGCTATCAAGTTGTTAAGTGGGAAAGTTGTAGGCAAAGGAGAGGAGAGGTTAAAAAAGGAA
This sequence comes from Pinus taeda, assembly GCA_000404065.3. Classification (NCBI taxonomy): domain Eukaryota; kingdom Viridiplantae; phylum Streptophyta; class Pinopsida; order Pinales; family Pinaceae; genus Pinus; species Pinus taeda. Next base: position 21,752 of record APFE031355259.1, on the reverse strand, counting down.
ATACTATATATTGTACTTGTGAGTTAATTTGAATTTATTTATCTATAAAGTCATGTTTATTGATAAAATTTTAATGGCTGTCACTAAAAGTATTCTTTAAAATCATAGTAAATAATCTAATAAGATAACAATAAATAATCAATAATCAAAGCCAAATCATAATTTTAATGTTTTTCTTCTATTATTTATTTAATCAAAATAATTATAAAACAAATTTTTCTATCCCAAAAATGATTCTACTCATAATTTGAATTTATTTATTTCTAAAGTCATATTTATTCATAAAATTTTAATAGCTGCTTAAGATTGAAAGTATACTTTAAAATCATAGTAAATCAGTTTTAATTTAAATTTGTTTATTTCTAAGTCACATTTATTAAAAAACAATAATGCTTGGGTAGGTCTCAAAGTAACCTGTAAAATCATAGTAAATAATTTAATAGCATTAAGATGTTGATAATGTCTTTTAAACCATCTAATGTGGTTCATCTTAAAGACAAATGTGATTATTCAATATTTTTTTTATTATTTAATTAGTTAAAATAATTAATTGCGTATGTGGAATAAAAAAAAAAATGAAATCTTTACAATGGGCGAAATTAAATACACAGTAAAAAATTAACTTTCTATCGTACAAAAATAATCTACTCCATATTTCTAATGTGTAATATAAAACATAGAAATATTTTATGATTTACCGAGACAAAATACAAAACTTATACTATTAAAAAAATGTTTTTATATTAATAAAAAAACAACATATGATCCCTGATATTTAAATAATGATAAAATAATAAAAATAACTTTAAAGAAAATTTTAATAAAAAAAGTAGTAATAATTTTTATTATTATTAATAAGTAAAAGTGTCCATCAAATTTATAAGTTTATACCCTGATTAGGATATTGTGGGCCAGTAATAATTTCCCAATAATATCACACAATATACGATGAATCTCCCAATAATATCCAGCGCAAATGGTGAGATGTAATAATTTTACAGTTTACCTTTTATCGTTCTGCTGGTGGTCAGGAAAGGAGATCACCTGAAGGGGCAAACAATGCCAGGAAGCAATTAATGGCCCATACCATTGAGTTAATGAAACTGCAAAATGGACTGCATGGCCCACCATTCTATTCCCTGTATCTTCTCCTCTTCGAGTAGCATGGTAACAGCATGCAATAAGTTCCCTATGAACATTCCACAGAGCCCAATTTAATGGTAAATCGCAAGGAAAACGTACATTCATTCATGCTCCTTCGGCTTGCGGAGCAACGCGGGGTCCCCTCAATGGCAGCACATATTACACCAAACAAATATGAAGCTCTGCTCAGGTCACCCGCCTTCTGCTGATTCTTCAGTTCTGTACTGCAACTCCAACGGGAACCTTCAAAGGCCTTACCTACTTACCCCTCTTCCTTATATCATTCACAATTCAATATCTATTCAAATCAGTTCCCTAAGCTTGAAGTTTTTTTGTCAAACTTTAGGTTTGGAGATCGTTAATTAATGTTCTGTTCATGGCAAGGATGAGCTTGCATGCCATAATTGTCATATTATAGGCCCTTTCCCGTGCCATAAGTCGGTCCCGTGTATTTATGACTACGGGATAAACAAATTCAAGTTTAGTTCCTGCCCTGACAAAATCAGACTATTTGGTCTGTGCTGCCTCTTACACATTTCGTTGGTATTGTCTCTTACCCAATACATGGATACATAATTAATATCTATACTCTTAATTTCTTTCCAAGAACTTCTTGATTTGAAATATCTGAGTAATAATTTCTTTAACTGTGACCTTGAAGTGTCCGAATTCTTCATATAGAGTATTTCAAAATTTTATCAATGTGTGCAATTTGATTTTTTAGCTTGGTATTTTGATGGATTAAGTATTCCATGATCGCTGTAATTAAATGATCTAGAGAGTTTTCCATGATTGTTGTCATTAAATGATCCAGATCAAATGGAAGGTTTCGAAATTTTTAGGTTGTTGTAATTTGATAAAAAAAAATTTACTTTGTTATTTCTTTGATAATTTATTTAAAAAGTATTTCATGCTTATTTAGCATAATCAATGTATGTAATTTTGGGAAAATTTGAATCCAAACTTTCTATTTTCAAAAGCAAATTGCTTCTATGCAATTGGCATGGTCTCTAATGTTACCTAATTTCATTTTATAAGCCTACTTATGACAATATCCCACCATTCTTCATAACAAAAGTATTTCTAGTTTGATTCATACCAATCAAATATGTACCTTATCACAGTCTAGACTATTACTAGATGTCATTAGCTCCTCACTTTGTCAAATTATTTATGGCTACAGATATTCTTAAATTGAATCAAACACGAAGCCCTCGTAAATTTAGATTCCACATTTTCTTAAACAAAATTTTCTCTTTTATTCCCCAAAATTGTACTTGATAAAAAAAATTATTATTTAATCCACCAAGTTTGAGAAAATAGCAACTAGAATGATTCCTCCAGATCAAACCTCCATTCAACATGTTTCTTCGCACTGCCCAACTTCCTGCTCTCTCACACTCAAATCTAGAGTGTGCATGCACAACCTTCTAACCTCCCCTCAACATGTTTCTTCGCACTGCCTAACTTCCTGCTCTCTCACACTCAAATCTAGAATGTGCAGGCACAACTTTCTGCACAGATAGGGAATGATCGTACTCTCCTATATTTGAAGAGACTTAAACCTACTCTAACATTACTAAAATCTTAGGTATTGTGGTTTGTGCCGCTTAATCCTACTCTAATACAATGACAAAATTAAAGAGAATAAAAAACATAAAGATAATTAACCAATAAGATAAATTAGATAGAATATGATAATTCCACATCATAATTCCTTGATTGAAAATATTGTTTTGTTTCGAAAAAAATCTAAGGACAAATCTATAAAATATAGAAAGTAATTATCTCAATGTATTTAATATAAAAGTGAATACTCTTAGGAAATTACATTATATAACACGTTTCAATATCTGTAAGATATTGGCATGAACGACAAACATCTTCTAGCTAACAACAGCGAAATACAATGTAAATACAGGTGCAGTTATTTTCGCCTTTGTTTGGATTAATTTTCCAAAATGTTTGTTTAAACAATGAATGAAATATGGTAAAATCCTTTAGGCTGAAATTTTTTGTAAGAGTCTGGATTCATTCGCAGACAATAGCAGTACGCATTGAAACTATATAGTATTCCCCATTATTAGCTAAACGTAATTCATTTTTATTTATTAATGAGTTTCTGCAATGTGCGTCTGAGACATTATTGCAGTACATAGTTTCACATACTGCATGACAGAAGCATTTTAATATGCAGATAAAATACGGATTTAACCATCTAACTGCATATGATCTAGCTTATTAATTCATTCTCCCAACATTAATACGACAGAATCTTGGGAAGAAAACTACACCAATGGAAGATATAATGTGCGACATGTTCAGTTCATATGAGTTTTATCATGGGAACTTGGTTACTAATTTTATTAATTCTATAGGACGACATTTTTATAATACCTGGATTTTCGGAAATTGATAACCTTTCGAAGGCATCCAAATTCATTAGTCGCATAGAAGAAGAAAGCAATATATGTAACAAGAATGGAAATAGCTTCATCAAGGTTTCACATCCTCATGAGTTACATGTTCTGGAGAGAGAGCCCGAGCTAAAACGGGAGACAGACCACAACGTTCTGAGCTAACACCAGTGGTCATGGCTATTCGGGTACAAAAATCCGACATAGCACTGGGTCAAAATCATGTAAGAAATATAAGAACTCTAAATTTCATTCAGACATTCATCCATAAGTTTTCTCTGAGTCTGAAACTGATCAGGGCCTCTCTTAGACAAATGAAAGCATAAGACCTTCAAGGCCTCGACAACTACACGTATTGATCAGGTGGAAGCTGACGTCCATCAATGTTTGACACATATAGCTATGGAGAGAAAGAGGAGAAAGATGAACATGCATTTGCTGTCTTACCTGCAATGACTAATGCATATACCCTAATCTCATTCGCTTTCTATGTGATGTTATATCATCATAAATTATTGATGAAGTACAAGAACATTGGAAATTATGATTCCTTCAATGTAATTATATGCGTGGATCGCAAGTACCACTTTTATCATTATATGTATCTGCAGGCTACATATAATTATCTTCTTAGAAATAACCTTCTTTTTTTTGGTTTCTTTTATATCTATTGCTCTTGAGCATTTAGATAAAGTGATGTCTACAAAGTGCTAAATCTAGTGTGAGAAGAGCTGGAGAGGGGCCATCTTCTCATGCAAGGAAACTAGATCGTCTCTTACATAACAGAGAATAATTTAAAACAATAATGAGCATATGTCATATATCAATGATGCTTTTTGTTTGAATTAGAAAAACCAAGACAACAAAGTAAATTGAAGGAAGACAAAGGCATACTACCTAATCATGTTGTTTGTTTCTCTTTGGTTCCTCTTGCAATTGATGCTACTAAGTTTTAGCTTTCTTCTCCTATGCCATCATTCCAAGATATGAAAAAGGATCATAATATCCTTTTTACAGCCATTTTGGACACTCCCATTCAATAACATAGCCATAAAAGCTAGCACATTGCTATGATGATTCACCTTTGGAGGCCTTGGATGCATTGGTTGGAGGCTTTGGCAGAGTGTCCACTCTAGTTTAGTGCCTCTTGCTAGAATGGGAATCACAAAACATAGGGGATTTTCCTTTTTCCTATGCCTTTAGAGGGCTAGGGGGAGGAGGAGAGCTGAGTTGGTGGGAAGATTCCATGTCTTGAGAGATTTCCTTGGAACCAGTAGAATTAGACAGGAGGGAACTCAATTCCCATTGACCTGGAGATATTAAGTAGCACAAGGAAAGTATTATTGAACTAGATGCCTATCTCAACCATTCAAAATTCTACTCCTCTCACTTCTTCCATGATCCAAAGGCGACATGCTAATAAATTCCTTACTGCCAAAAGACCCTCACTGCTCCTTCACCTCCATTGCTACAACTAGATGATGGATATGAACTGGAATGTCTTGATCGAACAATTCCACATTTTGATCATGCCACGGAGGGAGGAGAAAATGCCAATGTCCTCTGCTTCCTCGTTTACCTCTTTTGCATTCCTTTACCATAGCTTCCTACGTGGGAAGCTAATGCCTCTAGAAATGTTCACAATACAAACAATACCTCCCTTTTTCAAATTTGACGCTTGCCAACAATAATGAAGGAGAGGAGGAAGGTACAAAAGCGGAACTCTGAACAGACACACGAATGTCAGCGTAAGGTCGATCACAAGTTGGATTTAGCCATAAATGGAGTACCTAAAAGGAAGAATATGACCATACTTGAATATGACCAAAAGTATTCTTAAGGCTAAAAATATGTCAAATGACTTTTGAGTAGAAGTTGTTTCTTATCTAATTTATATAGTAAATCAATCTCCAATAAAAAATATGAAGGAAACACTTCTTAAGAAGCTTGGAGTGGCATGAAATCAAGTGTGGTACATTTCAAAATTTTTGATTTTGTAGCTTATGCACATGTTACAAAAGAAATGATAAATAAGGCTAATGGAAAAATTTTAAAATGAATGCTTATTAGCTACATTCGTAGTCTAAAGCATATAGAATCTATAATCTTGTTAGTAACAAGTTCATAGTAAGCAAGGATGTTAAACTCCAAGAAGACTAGTTATGAGATGATCAAGTTAATAAGATAGATGGGAGTTAAATTCCTTTTCTACAAGAAGATGAATAAGTGGATTCTATGAGACAACAAATACTAAGAATTACAAGGTTACAAGTGGAAAGAGAATCTTCAAGGCATGAAAGTAAATAAATACACAAATTTTCTTCCAATAGTGACTCAGATTCCACAATAGCTTGTCTAAGTATCTAGAAAATGAGAAATTTGAGAGAAAATTTTGCACAAATTGATGATAAGGAAGCACACTTTTCTTTATTGTCATGTTCACCAATGACCCTTTAAGAAGCATTCAATGAAGAAAAATGTGTTCAAGCTATGAATGAATAAATTGATGCAATTGAGAAAAACCACACCATGGATCCTGTAGATCTAACATAAAGGAGACCAAGTACTAGAGTTAAGTGGGTTTACAAAAGAAAATTAATGAGAGAGGGAAAGTTGAAAAGCATAGAGCCACACTTGTTGAAAAAGGGTTTACTCAACCATTTGGAATGGATTATGGAGAAATTCTTTCTCTATAGCAAGGAAAAACAAAGCTGGAGCATCTTTGACAATTGCATCCCAAAATAGTTGGCTTATTTATCAAATGTATGTTAAATTAGATTTTTCAAATGGCATTTTAGAAGAAGTGTATTTGAATCAGCCACCATAACTAGAAGTCAACGGTTAAGACCACAATGTTTATAGATTGAAGAAATATTTGTATTGTCTAAATAAAGCTTTGGGATCTTGGTACAATTACATTGATTCCTATTTTCTCAACAACAGGTTCAAGAGAAGTAGTAATCAACCCACACTTAAATAGAAAAACAAATCAACAACGTAATATTCTAATTTTTTTATTTTATGTATATGATATGATATTTTGAGGATATTTAATGTTGGATGATGTAGAAAATATGTGATAGGTTAACCCGATAATGCAATATAAATCAAAGAAGAATACTATAACCTACTTCTACTATCAATTTGCAAAATCTTAAAGATGGAGCTAAACAATATAACCAAAAGAAGAAGAATCAACGGCAAAATACACATGAAAATACTTTTGGGGAAAGTCTCAAATAAAACCCCCACACTATTGTATTATCATAGATGGTGGAAATACATTGGAATTATACAAAGCTTTAGCTCTCACAGCTAGCCAACTCTTAGTACAATCCTCACAGATGCTCACAGACAATCTTGGCTTCTCTCCAACCTTCCTCTCTTCCTTGCAAGCTCTTATTTCCTTGCGTTGTTCATTGTGGATGATTTGTCTTTTACCAAGTGGAAAACAAGCCTTCAAAACTGCACAATACTCAAGGATGAATCCTTGATTGCATGCATTAGTTTTATCCATGAGAAAACACATGCAACTGATAGTACATTGTCCTTGAACATTAATCTCAACTGGGCATTTCTTAGAATGGACATGCATGAGTTTCTGATGAGGGAATCTTCAGTTAACTAGAGTAGCACTAGTTGAGTGCATTAATGCATCAACTGACTGTTAACTCACTATTAGTTCATCAAACAATTTGGAACTAATTTAACTAGACTTAGCTCAATAAACTGAGTTAACTAATTACAACTCAAATATAACTCAATCTTATCTCCTTAATTTAAGGGATAACTCTTGCATGACTTCATAAAGACTTCTAACTTGAATTTCTCCATCTAATTAATTTAAAATAAATCAATTAATTATTTCCAAGTAGTTGTTAAGACTAAATTCAATTTTAATTCACAATTTAATTCAAAGAAAAATTAAATTGGAATATTCTTGTTTCCATATTTCAACACTCCCTCTCAACAAGAAAGGGATTATCTGCCACCCAAATTCTGTCTCTATGGAACTCAAATATACACTTTGACAATGCCTTTATCAAAATGTTAGCATCTTGCTCCTCTATCGAAATATACTGTAGCAACATGATCCTCCTTGCTACACAGTCTCTGAGATGATGGTACCGGATGTCGATGTGTTTGGACTTATCATGAAATACTGGATTCTCAGAGAGTTTGATACAACTCTAATTATCACAATAGATCACAGTTGGATCCATCCTCAAATCAAACAAACCAACTAAGATTTTCCACATTCAGATGGCCTCACATGTTACCTGACTTGCAGCCATGTATTCTACCTCTGTCGAGCTGAGTGTAGCCAACCTCTGTTTCCTATTGTACCAAGAAACTATTGTTGATCCAAGGTTGAAAATCCCTCCTGATGTGCTCTTCTGATCTGATGGACTCCATACCCAATCTGCATCAGTGAAGCACTGTAGCTTCACTCCCTCTATCCATTTGTACCATAATCCATACTAAGATGTGCCTATGAGGTATTTCAATACATGCTTTGCCACCTTCCAAAACATCTTGGTAGGTTGAACCATCACTTGACTTAGTTGGTTCACCGCATAGCACAAATCTGGTCATGTGTTCATTAAGTACATCAGTGAACCCACAAGTTGTCTGTACACAGTAGCCTCTACCACTTCTCTTGAACTAGAAACCTCCTTCCTCTATTTACTTGCTAAAGGAGTCTGCATGGGCTTGCACTTCTCCATGTGGAATCTCCTGAGTATCTCGTTGGCATACTTTCCCTGAGACACAAACAACTCCCCATCCTTTTGCCACACTTCCATGCCAAGGAAGTAATGCATGAGACCCATGTCTTTCATCTCAAATTCTCTTGCAAGGTCCTCCTTGCAAGACATGATCAACTAATCATCACCAGTCAATATGAGATCATCAACATAAAGTATGATGATCAAAATCTTACCTTTCACCCCGATGTCGTATAGGTTTGCATCCGCTTCACTCTTTGTGAAGCCCAACCTAGTGAAGTAGTTGTATATCCTAGTGTACCAAGCACAAGGTTCTTGCATTAGCCCACACAACGCTCTCTTGAGTCGGCACACATGCAACTCATGATCGAAGGTCTCATTACCTTCTAGCTGCTTTATGTACACCTCTTCCTCAATATGGCCATTGAGGAATGCAATCTTCACATCCATCTAATGGATCTTCCAACCCATCTGTGCTGATAGTGCCAACATAGATTTGATAGATGAGTACCTTGCAACAGGAGAAAAAGTATCATCATAGTCAATCCCCTCAACCTGTGAAAAGCCATGGGCAACAAATCTTGCCTTATGCTTCTCCACACTACCATCAATAGCTTGTTTTACCTTGTGAAGCCAATGGGAACTCACAACTGACTTGTTCTCTGGTCTCGGAACCACGTCCCAAACACTGTTATGAACTATGGAGTCATACTCCTCCACCATAGCATCAACCCAAATCGGCTGTTGCACTGCATCCTCAAAGGAAGATGCCTCGTCTCAACACATTCCCCAATAAGGGCCATGTGTCCAGTGTACCTCTCAGGTGACCTCCTCTATTTGCGTTGAGAAGATGGTGCTCCCACATTCTCTCTCGCATCCTCTAATAATTTGTCAGCTTCTCTTATGCGCTTCCATCCATCTCTAGAAGACTCTGCTTGAGTGGATGTCTCCACTCCTGGAACCTCTGCATTCGGCTACTCCACATCAGTTTGAGGCTCCTCCTCCTTAGGAACCAATAATTCCTCCACAGCCTGTAGTTGGAGTTCCCTTTGAGGGGAAACTCACATGGCCTTCTGCTCATCAAAATTGAAATCTCTGCGAACCAATGTCCTTCGACTGGTACGCAAGTACACCCGATAGTTGTGGGGTGTATCAGTGTTCCCCAAAAATATCCCTAACTCTACTATCGGCTCAAGCTTCTTCCGTGCATCCTTTGTCACATGGCAATACACCAATGAGCCAAAGATCATGAAGTGACCCACATCCAGTCTCTTACCAGAGAAAGCTTCCTCTTGTGTCTTCATCCTAAGTATGCGATGTGAGCTTCTATTCTACAAATAGACTGTTGTGTTGCATGCCTCAGCCCACAAGTGAAGTGGTAGGCCTTGGTCATGCAACATTGCTCGTGCTACCCCTACAATAGTTTTGTTCTTCCTCTTGGCTCCCCATTTTGTTGTGGGTTATGAGGTGGCTTCAACTCTTGTTTAAGTCCTTCTACTGCACAAAAGTCCTTAAACTCTTGAAAGACATATTCTCCACCATTGTCACTTCTCAAAGCCTTGATCTTCTTCCCTGACTCTTTCTCAACCAAAGCTTTGAACTCACAAAACTTTGTGAAGTTTTGGTCTTTCTTCTACATGAAATAAATCTAGCATTTACGAGAATAGTCATGAATGAAAATCACATAATACCTTTGTTTTGTTGTGGGTGTCGTTGAGAATGGTCCACAGAAATCAGTATGAACTCACCCTAATATAGCCTTTGCTCGACTGGTTTGATCATGAAAGGAAGACTTGGTGTATTTTCCCAAGGTACAACCTTTACATGTGTCAACTTGGTCAAGTTTACCTTTGGGAAGTCCTGTAGATATCTGTTGCATTACCTTCAAAGCCCCATGATGCAAATGGCCCAACTGCCTATGCCACAACTCACCAATGTCTTGGCTTTGCACCAATTCTTCTTTCATACTCTATGCTACACAATCATCTACCTCTAGTTTATAAAGATTCTTCACTTGAATCCCTATCCTCTTGGTTTGACCCATGGCTATGTGTCATAGGAATGTCTTTCCTTTACTGAAGACAACATCGTAGCCTTTGTCCTCCAACATCATGACCAACACAAAGTTCTTCTTCAGTTCAGGCACATACATGACATTTGTCAAGGTGAGAGGAGCTCCATGCTCCCTCTAAAAAGCAACCGTGCCCACTCTTGAAACACTATACCTTTTTTCGTCACCCATCTCTATGAGCATCTTGAGTTCTTTCTCCTCCAAGGCACTGAATAAATTTTTATCACCGATCATGTGGAATGAGGCTCCACTGTCAAGATATTAGACACAACCCATCATCAATGAGACCATGCATGTGATGAGGGTAAAGTGCATTTCAAACTGAGAGGCTAATGCCTCACCTTTCGATCCTTCCGAGGATCCCTTGTTGGAATTCTTTGATGGGAAATTAGTCTCATAATGTCCCATCTTTTGACAATTAAAGCATCTTACTTTAGACATGTCACCCTTCTTCCCTCCATGAGAAGAATTAAATTTGAAATGGGAAGCCTTCCCCTTCCCTTTCCTTGCCTTACTTGCTAAGGCTAAATTTTCTTCATCATCATTCTTGGATGATGAACCATCTCATGTGCTCCTCCTGCTCTCCTCCTGCATAAGATCCAACCACAGTCGTTCCCAATCCAACAGTTTCTCCCTTCAGAGTCGTGGTAGTTATTCCAACTCTTTGGAAGGCCAAGGAGAGTGAGGCTCACCATATCATCATCGGTAATAGTTATTCAGATATGTGGAAATAGTATTGCCCTTCTCCATCTTGATTCTTTGAAGCTTATCCTTGAATGCTAATTTCTTCTAGTTGCTATTGTTCTAGTAGATGTCTTTCAATGTCTTCCACATTAAAAATGGAGTATCCTTCCCATGGAGACTCGAGACAATATGGTCTCGAACTCCCTCAAGGATGATCCATCTCACCTTTGCCACACACTTCTTCCACTCAGCCAACTTTTGTGCATTATTTGAAGCTAGCTTTGGGATTTATTGATCAACGAATTCCATCAAGCCATTGTCTTCTAATGCAACCTCCATTCTATCTTTCCATGCTATGTAATTTTAGCTACCTTCCAAGGCATACTCGACTCTCAAGCCATAGAATACCATTGACCAACCTTGAAGTATAATATGAATTTGATTTGCACCTGCAACCTTTAACTTCAAACTTTGAATTCTCTTCTCAGTATATTGTTCACAACTCTGATACCATGTAGAAAATTTGTGAAAGGTTAACTTGATAATACAATATAAATCAAAGTAGAATACTATAACCTACTTCTACTATCAATTTGCGGAAGATTAAATATTGAGCCAAACAATATAACCATAAGAAGAAGAATTAATGGAAAAATACACATGAAAATACTTTTGGGGAAAGTCTCAGAGAAAAACCCCACACTATTGTATTATCATACATGGTGGAAATAAATAGGAATTATGCAAAGCCTTAGCTCTCACAACTTGCCATCTCTCAGTACAATCCTCGCATATGCTCATAGGCAATCTTGGCTTCTCTCCAGCCTTCCTCTCTACCCTCCAAGCTCCTATTTCCTTGCACTATTCCTTGTGAATGATTTGCCTTTTACCAAGTGGAAAACAAGCCTTCAAAATTGCGCAATCCTCAAGGATGAATCCTTAACTGCATGCATTAGTTTTCTCCATGAGAAAACACATGAAAATGATAGTACAATGTCCTTGAACATTAATCTCAACTGGGTCTTTCTTAGAATAGACATGCATGAGTTTCTGATGAGGGAACCTTCAGTTAAGTGGAGTAGCACTAGTTAAGTGCATTAATGCATCGACTGACTGTTAACTCATTATTAGTTCCTCAAACATTTTGGAACTAATTTAATTGGAATTAACTCAATAAACTGAGATAACTAATTACAACTCAAATATAACTCAATCTTATCTCCTTAATTTGAGGGATAACTCTTGCATGACTTCAGAAAGACTTCTAACTTGAATTTCTCCAACTAATTAATTTAAAATAAATTAATTAATTACTTCCAAGTAGCTATTAAGGCTAAATTCGATTTTAATTCACAATTTAATTCAAAGACAAATTAAATTGGAATATTCCTGTTACCATATTTCAGCAGATGATTTCAAAACACCCATGAAGATATACTTTGGAACCATTGATCTACATAAGGTATTTTTATTTTTAGTGGAACTATGCCGCTAATATTTTTAAAAGGTTCATAATAGATAAAAAGAAAACCATAAGACACACCAATTGAAATAAGTGCACTTTTAATTCAATAAGATAAAGGATCAATAGTTAATCCTACTTTATACAAAATAATTGTAAATAGCCTCAGGTATCTTACAACCACAAGGCCATATATTATATATGAAGTAAGCTTAGTTTCCATATTCATGGAGTCTCCCAAAGACTCTAATTAGAATATTATAAAAGAGTCCTAAGGTATATTATAGCTACAATAGACTATGAAATTTGAAATTACACTTCGAAAGACAATATTCTTGCTGGGTACTATTGTTGTTATGACAAACACCCTCCAAAAGTTTCCCTACACTCGAATTTTGTTGCCTACTATGGATCTCACAATCGATCGTTCTGTAGTCACTTCTTGGCCAGTAATACTTTGTTAATCTTTCAAACTCCCTTCTTGGATTTCAAGTGTTGAAGTCACCTGACTACACATGCTCAGTCCATAATGAATTCATGGGCACATTCATTCACACAAGCTTGAACAGTCCTAGTGAAGCCCGTCAAGACAATTTTTGTGCTATGCTCAACCCCTATTGACTGTTAGTGCACACGTTCATTGACACTCTCTCACTTTTGGTTGTGCTAGTACTTCTATTTTGGTGAGTTTTTCAAATTGTTGCTTTAGCACACCTTCTCTCTCGTGAGTGTCATTTTCATGTTTTCAACTATTACTTTTCCTTTCTTTTACTCTAATTAGTGTCATTTTCATGTTGGCTTCACTTCGATATGTGTCACTTTCACTGTCATTTGCATATTGAAAGTGTCATTCACTCTTTTCTTTCCATATCACATGTGTCTTTTTTGGGCATGGGAAGTGTCGCTTAACATGTAAACCTGAGTTTTCTCTTGTTTTAAGGGGAAATATTTCCGATAATGAATTGTTCCTATCATGTAGACATGGTTCTCAATCATTTTGAAAGTTTCAATCATTGTCACAAAAGTGTCGCCACTTTCGTCGCAAAGTATATCTTTTGTGTTGCACTTGGTAGGAGTCATCGCAAAGTTGTTGCATTGAGAAAGGCATGTTGTTCATACGTTTTGAGTGCTCCTTGTCATGTCGTCAAATGATCTAAGTGTGTGATCATACTCAGGGTCTCTCTTTTTCTCATCTTCATCTCACTGATCCAACAATTAGTCCAACTAGAGAAACTCCTCGACTAGGCCACTCAACCTCATTCTTCCCAACTTGAACTGCATACTATGAAGTCTCAACCCACTAGTAGCATCATTGTCCCTTGGCACTATGCAATTCACTGTCTCTACCTTCCAAAATTGTAGACATTGCAATGAAAGTGCTCAAATGTAGCCTCTCACCTCCAAAACTACGCAATTTCTCTCTCATGCCAGTCAGCGTTTTGCATTGCCGAGTCTCAAGGCTCAAGCCTCAGCACTAAGCTCTTGAGCTGTGAAATTTCATAATCACCTAGACTCCTTGCCTCCCAGAACTGCACAGTGGGTAAACTCAAGGCTCAATCCTCCATCTTGAGTCCTTGAGTCCCTAAACTGCATAGTCTCAGTACCAAAGCATCAACTACGAATTTCACAGTGTCAAGGCTTAAGCCTCCAAATTGAGTCCTTAAGTCCCTCAAATGTGTAATTCCTTCACCTTTATCCTTCCATAATTGCATAGTGGGCATATTCAAGCCTCAAGTCCCAACCTTGAGCTTTTAATCCCCTCAACTATGCAATATATTGAACTTGGCCATCCTAAACTAGGCATTGCATAGTATCACACCTCAGTCCCAGACCTTCGCCTCTCAAACTATGGAATGCCTTAGCTAGTCACTCAACCAATCACCAATTCCAACGCTAACAGGTGAATTCATGAAATATAGTAGGTTAGGGTTTTTCAGACTAATGTTGGCTTGTCATGAATGGTTTTTAGTTGTAGGTACTTTATCTTATCATGATAGGATGATGATGGAATAAAAGGAGAAGAGGACCATGCTAGAAGACACATATGAAGTTGAACGAATGAGATGATCAACAGGTGAGAAGAAAAAGAAACACCAGATTACAACATAATATCAAAGATCAGGATTGCATGAAGGATCCATCTAATTCACAACCCTTTGGAGGGTGGATATGAAGAAAAAAAATCATATCTCTCATGAATATGAAGCAATTCACATCCCTTCTCGAGGACAAAGAAACAACAAATAGTGGCTTGACATTGCCATGTCATCATGCAATCCATGTCGTCAATGTCATGTCTTGTCATGAGTCATCATGTGGCACATCATTTGTGGATTATGTAAATTATATATTGGAAAATGTAATGTAAAATGGAAGTCCAAGAGTCATCCATGTAATGTGAAAAGTCATGTGGGAGTTGAAAGGTCATGAGCTTTTACCAAGAGCCACATGGGAGGTGAATGACCACCCCATTTGTTATATGTACACCCTCATTGTACATGCAAATGAATTTTCATCTTGGCTCCTCCTACCGTGCATTAGAGAGGAAGATAGTTGTTTTGGAGGAGTAAGTGACTGCTCTAATGCTCCACTATTGGTGCTAGTGTTGTTCATTGTTTTGATGTATCTTAGACTTTTACTTAATTCAGAAGCTTGTTGAGCCAGCACACTTTCATGCATATGTCATGAATATTGTAATATTGTTCTTTGAATGTTTGTGATGTATGTTGTTTCCATCTATACTAAGAAAATATAACTATTTCGATGGATTTTGTACTTATCTTGTTAAATGTGTGTTGTAATTGCTTTAAGAATCATTACTTCCTTATCAACTATTTCATTGGTTTATCAATGATTCATTATTATGTATGTTCTTGTGTGCCTTTTCTGGATTAGTATTATTACTTGTCTTTAAAGGGCCCACCTTTCACTTCCCTTTCAGTAGAAGGACCTGGATACTTTCCGTAATTGAACATTTCACAAGGCATACTCACTTTCTTATGTGAAAATGCCTATGTGTTACTCTCTTGTGGTTAAATTTGTAGCCAACGCAAATCTACAAGCACATATGGTAGCTAGGTTGATACTCTGGATGGGCCTCCTACTCCAAATAGGTCTAATTGGGACTTCACATAAGGGAGACCCCCTTGGTTGACGGATTTCCAGCACCATCAACAAAATGGTGCTAGAAGAGGGCAAGATGACAAGTTATGCATGTTGAGTTTGTTTTGAATCTCTTATCTTAAATCAATCATCCTAGAACAATACTCTCGGGGTGTTTTTCTAACCTATCCCCTGGTAAACTTATAGTCCATGATGATCCTCTTTATCACTTGCCTCGATTAAATTTTGATGGTGAGGATGGAACATCCATAACCAAGCATATCTTTGTTTTTCTTAAATTTTTTGAATATTACGAAATTGATAATAAATATTTTTCATGTGTCACTTTCTTCCTCATCCTTGAAGGTCGTGTTAATCGATGGTTTCATACCTTACCATCTACTTCCATCAATTATTTTCATCATTTCCTCAAGGATCTTCATTAAGGATTTTATAGGTATGATTACTAGGATGCTTATAAAAGAATCAATTAGCTAAGGATGAAGCCTGATCAATCAATTGAGGATTTTTCTGAGCAATTCCTTCACTTCTGTTATGAGTTCCTCAAGAAGATACGGATTGGTATTTATTGAAACCAAAGTTTGAGCATTTTGTTCATATATATTTGCATGGCGAATTTGAACCACATAATGTCTCTTCTTCCCCAACTCTTGTAAATCATCAGACGCCTCTAATTTCATAGTAGGAACCTGCTATTCCTTTTGTCCCTTGTCCTCCTCCTTTTCCAGTTCCAATGAGGGTGCCTCCTTGAGATGATAATAAAGTTTGGAAATCCCACACATTAAATTCATAATCCATATTCTCATCCTCCTATCACTTTTCATTATTCAAATCCCATGGAAGAAGTTCCAGAATGGTTCATGAAGCCTATGGTAAAGACTGATTTCCCCATTCCAAAAGATGGTATTAACACTCATAACTTTAGTCCTGAATCTTATTTGGATTTTTGTTTTCCTCTATCATCTACATTCCATGACTCTTTCTATCATGGTTCGCTTGATCAATCTACTCCACCAGCTAGTTTTCCACACTCTCTTCATTTTCAAGTTGTTGGTCCAAATTACGATCAGGTTCAAGGTAGTCACATTACGCAGGTAGAGGAACCTGAAGGTGAATATTATTTCAATATTTCTTTTTTTTTTTCAGAGTCATCTATGTGAAGATGGTATTGATTCACTCTTGGTTGATAATGAATCTAAGAATATCAATGATGAATTGAATAGAATCAATTTTCTTGATCAATCTAAATTCTTGGAAAACCATCATCCTGATGAATCTAACTCCATTATTGTAGGGGATGATGTATGCCCAATTCACCAACTAATCTTTCGGTTCCTCCAAAATATTTTGATTTGACATAATTAGATCTGGAATCTGGTCCAGCTGAAGATAATTCTTTTGTTGAAGCTTCCTCTTCATCTCACCATCCCTTGTCCTCTCCCATTTGTAATGCATTTACATGCGATGAGGATACTCCATGCTTTTCATGTTCTTCATCGGATGGGTTCGCTTCCTAATTGACACAAGGTAGTGAGGTTTTCCATGATGATGGAGAATAAAACTAGATCATTGAGTATCCTTTTGATCCTATTATCATCTCTTATTTTTCATGAAGATAACTCAAATTGTCTTGCTCATGAAATTTCTCTTATTCATATATCTCTTGATTTGTGATCAGGAGTATCATTCGACTTAAGTAATTTCGTTATAAAAGTTGTAAAATTTGATCCAACTAATGGCATATATGGATTCCATCCAGTCAGTAGTGATCTTATTGAAATCAATGAAAGAAGTCAACCTCACACCATGCATGATTTGGTTGAATCTTCAAAATATGATTTTACAATCCTTTAAAACTCTAGGACTTGTGAGGAAGGTGAGGTATCTCAACTTCTGTTGATGGTTATGTCAAGATCTTGTAACTCTCGTAAGATCCCCGAATTGAGTTAGGTTTGATTTTCCTCACAAAACTCTACATTCTGCATGAATTCACTCGATGTAAATTCCTTCTTGAAGTATGTTTGGCATTACGGATATAATCTTTCGAACCTTCAAGATTCAATTTCTGACAGGATTCAAGTTTTTGTTTTAGTTGGTTCAACTCCATGTGAAACTCTTGCTCTTAACTCAAGTTTGGAGAGTGTATCTCTCACAAAAGCTTGGAATTGTGAAGTTGATTGTTCTAAAAATTATCTTTGGCCAAAGGAGTCATACCTGTCACATTCTTTGTTAGAAAATTATATATTACAGAGAAATGGAACAAATAAGATATTTCAAAAATATAAACACAGAAAACGCACAAAACAAGAGAGACACAAATACACGTGGTTCACCTAGTTTGCTCTACGTCCACAGGAAAACAACCAATTCTTCCTTTTATATTATCTACTAAATTAAAGAGATACAACCTACAATAGATCCACTGTAACACCCTCTTCACTCTCAATCTCCTCTCTCTTCCTCACTCAAAATATAGAGATGCATAGACGCAATACAATTCCCTCGTATACAGTGAGGGGTTGCTTTCTAGGGAAAAAAACCCTAAACTAAACATAACTTCTACCATCAGATCATCCACCTAATGAACAAACTAGATTGACTAGAAATTACTAGACTTTTACAAGGTAAATTTTACATCTATTTTTAGCTTCGGGGGCATTGCCCCCGAACCCCTGCCGGGGGACCACTAGCCCCCAGACCCCCCAGTCGGGGGGGATCAGCCCTCCCGAACCCCAGCGGGGGGGACAACGCCCCCCTGTGTGGATGGGTGTACAATCTTCCTAGGTATACATCCAGCTGAGACCTTTGAATACAGAAGATAATCAGGCTCCACACCCAATAATCTCCCACTTGGATATTGATTATAGCAACTCCACCACTGCTTCATTTGCTAGACAATAACTCCACTTTGGACCTAGCTATTTCTCATCTTCTTCATCATACTTGAAGACCAATTGAAGCTAAGTAGATTCTCAATTTCTCCCTGGTTACAACTTTTGTTGGCATATCTGCAGGATTCTAGCTAGTGTGTATCTTTTCCAGCTTTAATTGTCCATCTTCCATTGTTGACTGTATGAAATGGTACTTGAGCTGTATATGTTTAGTCTTGGAATGGAATGAAAAGTTCTTTGCAATATGTATGGCACTCTGACTGTCACTATATAACTTGCCCAACTCCTGCTTCTTACCCAATTCATCTAGAAACCTTTGTAACCAAATCAATTCTATTATGAAACCAGCTCAAGAAAAGATAGAAAAGATAGATCAACGCCTTAGAATTCAGCCTCTTCGAGGGGCAACCTCCTTTACATTACATAAATGAACAATTCTTGGATGATTCAAATGACAAAACCTCCTTTCCATATATAAGAGTCTAAGGAGTCACAATATAACTCAGTTGACCTAACAATGATAATATAAAGCCACAAAAATAACAATAGAGGGATTCTATGGGGCACAATAATAAAAATATGGGGATAATAGGGGCACAACAATATTAATAAGGGGTACAA
>APFE031355255.1:0-70207 GCA_000404065.3 Pinus taeda | reverse complement strand
CAACTAAAAAACTACTTTGGGAGAAGTATAAAAAGGCTTCTATGGGAAGGCCAAAGGGAGGAGAGAAGAGAGAGAAAGATTGCTATGCTGAGATTTCCCTGACCAGGTCTGAAGATCCTTGTGCCTTATGCACTTCCCACATTCTATAGGAAACCCTTGTTTCCTTGTGTGTGTTGATGATTTCATACTACTTGAGAGATCATGGAGTAAGTCATGGAAGGAGTTTTTTCCGCTTGGAGCCTGCGAAAGGATGACTCAGGTGAAATTTTTCCTTTTCTGTACTTTCTTAGCCTATAATAAAAGAAACACATATCGTTGTTCCTAATATAAATCTTCTTCATGTTTTGATATTCATGTTATGATTCATATGTGATCGGTTGTTTAATTGCATAACTAACTACCTTTCCTTATAATATGAAGTTGGTTTCTTTATGACATTTAGTCCATATACTACTGCACTTTCTTGAATTGTTTGTTTTGCAGGTCAAAGGAGCAAAGGAACTCCAAGAAAGGTTTGGACCCTGGGAGGCTCTTCTCAAACATAGGACCCCAGGTACGCCCCCTATCATAGAGTTTGCTTATAGTAGCATTATGATTGCATGGAATGTGTGTTTCTTTGCATAGATCACCTTCAGTCTACTAGGGTATTCACCCAGGACCCTAGGGGAGTTTATCCCACAATAGAATTGGCGACTCCACTGGGGACAACACTATTGTTGTTCCTAGTTTGGGTGTATTCAAGCCAGTCAGGGCTCAGCTGTCTATTTATCTTCTGTTACTGTGTAGTCAGTGCCTGAATTGTGAGCTTTGATCAGTTTTTTCCACACTTTTTTTTGTTTTCTTGGAAGCTTTTTTATATGCTAGTTTCTCTGTTTACAGGAGCGTATATACGCAATTTTCCTTAAGTGAACCTACGTATACGCGAGTTTCCTTAAGCCTTGTCACGTATACATGACTCTGTGTGCAAACACAGTCGCGTATATCTTTAATTTTCAAAATTTTTGAAATCTTTTTGTTTCTTGAGGATTGTATGTTGGTCTGATTTAGTTTGGAACAATCACTGTTCTATCACAGTCTTTAGTTTACAGCAAGCGTCTTGTTTCGATTTCTCTCTGATTGTGAAAAGGTTGGTCTTGTTCGTTTTCTTGCAACCGTCATTTATTTTGCTTAAGCACACAAGGGTTCTTGCAAGGAATCTTGGCTGCTCTGTGTATTCAGGGCAGAAAGATTGATTTCAATATTTGTGTTGAGTTTTGTTCAATGACTTTTTGGTTTGCATGTTTGAACTAGTTTTATGACCATCTACTTTTCTTGCTTTCTGAAAGTCGTTTGTTTACGCTTTCTTGAAAGTTGTCTTTTCAATCTTTTGGTTTCTTTTGCCAATCTCATCTCGCTGCTTGTTGATTGTTAAAAGCATTTCAAAGCACCCTTTTTTGTTGAGTTCCCACTTGTTTGTGTCGTAAGCTCGCAAAGTGCTTCATTGCCTATTTTTCAGTCATCAAGTTTCAGTCTTGTTAGAGCATGTTTGAAAAGTCATTTTTGAGTTGCTTTTGAAGGAAATTTCTTGAAACTTTGTTTTTCTTTCTTGAACTTTGTTTTGATTGAGTTTTCCTTTTTGTTAAGTGAAAGTGCCTATTTGTTTGTCTTCATCTTTCTTTTAGTGCTTAGACGAGATAAGCAACAAAAACTTATATTCCATCTAAACATTTAAGTGGCAAATCTAAAATCGATAAATAAGCAACTTTCATCTTTTGATTTAAGAGTAGTTTTGAATATTGCATCGGCATGTATTTATTGCATTAGGATTAGTTTGTGCATCTTTCTAGGCATTTATAGTTTTGTTAGCTTTTGTGAGTGTGAAGTTTGAAAAGAAAAAAATCATACTTTTATTTGAAGTTCCTCTGAACCCTGTAGAAATTGATCTTCATTGAAAAACAAAAAACAAGTGCATGTGCATGTAGTTTGGTTTTATTAATTTCTTTTGCGTCATAACACCACCAGTGTCACTTTTTTCATCGCTTGACTTAAATAACAGCCCATTAAAATCAAGCGCTAATTTAAAATATACTAGAACTTTATATTTGTTAGTTAGATACATCAAAAAGTTTTAGGATATTTTAGGGCCTTGGATTAGGTGTGTGGAGAGTTAACTCTCCAAGGCCATTTTAAATTGTCAAACATAGGAGTCTGAATAGTGAGTGAAAATCCAATAGTGTTAGGAAGACTAGGAAAGCTCCGGATCTGGGAGTTAAGCACGAGGGTCTGTAAAGACAGGGAAGAGAGATACCCCCTCTCCTACTTGTCCGAACTTACCTCACGACTGTTCTACCTGGGTTCTGATACGAGTTGGTAACCTTAGTTGCTACTCCTAGGGATCTACATAGGTGGCTATGGAGGGGAATCCCGTGGCACCTGAGGTCGACGTTGTATCACTCTCAACGGTACAATTGGAGGGCACCCTTGTGAAGCTTGGGGACTTGCACCGGCGCAGGATGTTGTTAGGAGGTCATCGTAACTTCCTCTGTTACCTTCGCTGATAGGACTAGGCCGTCATTATCCCAGACTATCTTCGAAAGGCCCCTTACTTCACTTTCTCGTATTTTGGTGTCCAGTCCTAATCACCCGCAGTGGAAATACTTGGAAGTTGTTTGACTGTCTAATATCTTTAGGGACTTTATAGCGTGTGCTCTGTGCTCCTAGTTGGCCTAGCTTTCAATTTTTTGAGTCTTTAGTTAGATCTTAACAAAAAATTCAAAGTGGTTGACCGATCGCCTAGACAGTCTCGAAGACTTCGTGGTCTTTCACAACCAAGTTCAGAGCCTTCACCTAGAAGGTGCAGAGGTAATACTGCCGGTGGGTTTCGTCCCGCGGTAGCTGAC
The DNA here is from genome assembly GCA_000404065.3 of Pinus taeda. Classification (NCBI taxonomy): domain Eukaryota; kingdom Viridiplantae; phylum Streptophyta; class Pinopsida; order Pinales; family Pinaceae; genus Pinus; species Pinus taeda. Next base: position 67,328 of record APFE031355255.1, on the reverse strand, counting down.
ACATCGGGGATTGATCCTCCCCTCAGGGGCATCAATGCTCAAGATAGACCTGGTACTTCCATAGGACAAGAGAGAAGTACTCCTGTACTTTCTCGAGTTCTCTTTCGGATGCAAGATAACGTAGAGGTAGAAGAACTCTCAGAGTCGTTAGCGGCTCTGAATTCTCCCCTACCTCCTATTCATTCGAAAGTGTTACAATACATTGGGTCTCCAACGCATTGATCGTCAAGTCCAGGTCACATAACGCACTTACCATCGATGACCACTACTGGAAGCATGGCTTCTATTACAAGTGCTAGGAATTTGCAGACTCCAATATCTGTACAAGGGGGAGGAACAATTTCCATCCCCTCCGCCTCTTTGTTCAGGTCTTTTGCTAGCACGTCTTTAGTTGGGACTACCTCCATTCCTTCTATGAGTGGAAACTCCCAAACCAATTCTTTGAGTTCTGGATTTTTCCCATTTGGAACCCATTCACAGGGTATTCCGTCAGTTCTGTTTAGTGCTGCCACATCCATGATGGGTGGATCGGTTTCATTCCAGGGATTTCCTTTTGGAAGTGGTCATATACCACATTCCAACACAAAAATTGGATCTATGCCTTTCTCTTCTTTAGGACAAGGTAGCAATCCTTTTCAAGGTTGGACTAACCCTCCAGTTAGTAGTATGGGAACTAGGAATTCGTTTCTCGGCCAACAAGGGAATAGGCCGTACTCCACAGTTAGTTCATTCCGAAGTATTCCTCCCATAGCCTCTGCATGGGATCCTTATTAGGGGTTGTCTGCTCCTTATAATCCTTTAGGAGGAAGCTTCGCCGGTTATGGAGGTTTTGCGGCCGGAGTTTGTCAAACTCCGAGTTATGCTGGATCACAAGGTATCCCTTTTGGTTCAACTGGTTCTATAGGTTACTTCGGGCAGCCTAGTGCCTTCCAAAATCCAGGCCCATCTTTTCAGAACTTTGGGAGTTCTGCTCAGTCTGGGTGGAACCCCCAAGGTCCTCTGAGGCTTTCGTTTCTGGCAACTTTGAACTTGCCAGACCTCACAAAGTTAACAAATGATCCAATCAAGTATAATCCGGCCTGGCCTCCGGTCCCAACCAAACTTCCTTCGGACATTCCAAAATTCGAAGGGAAGAGCGGTGAGGACCCGGGCGACCATGTGACCACATTCCATTTGTGGTGCTCGTCGAACTCCCTTATTGATGATTCAGTTAGGTTGAGACATTTTCAGCACACCTTGACTGGTAATGCGGCCAAATGGTACATAGAGTTGCCAGGGGGCATCTTTACATCTTTTGTTGACTTAGAAAATATCTTCTTAAATCATTTCCAGTTGCCTGTCCGTTATGATGCCGAAACTGAACTTCTGGCCAATTTTCGTCAGGACACGGCAACTCACATTTCTGACCATATTCAGGAATGGAGACGGAGAAAGAGGCTCATAAAAGCCGAAATCCCTCCGAAGTACCGTCTCGAATGGTTTTTGAAATATTTACAACCTGAGATCTCTAAGGATGTCTCGACGTCTGGAGTTTACTCCGAGGAGAAAGCCATTTTTAGGGCCCAACAATTAGAATTGATCTACTCTCAGTCTGGGATCCTAAAAAAATACTTGCCAGATGCTCCTGGGTCAAAGATTGATATAGCTAAGTCAAAGCTAGGTCCCCATGGGGATGGTATCGTTGGATCGGTAGACACGAATGCGATGAACTTGTTGAGCCAATTGCAGCAGTTGCCATTGCAAACTGCTTCAAACAACCAAGTTACATTGTCTACTACTTCGTCTTCCCAACCCTCTTCGATTAATGCTGTCCAATCTGATAATCCCAAAGGAAATCAAAACTCTAATGGGAAAAATAAAGGATGAGGTAAGAAAAAGAATCAGGATGGGAAGGCTGACACAAATAAATCCGGCAATAATGCTGGTGGGGTTAGAAATGAGTCTAAAAAGAAAGTCAAGTTTCCATGCAAGTTGTGTAGTGGAGACCATTTAACTCATATCTGCCTGAATATTCAAGACACTCAGCGCTTGTTAGGGCAGCAAGGGGCTTCTATTTCTCAAGCTGTTTTAACCAACCCTTTTCCCCAAGGGCAACAATTGGTTGCTGGCGCGAGTTCAAATCCTAGTACCTCCTCAGGGGGCAGCCAGGAAGGGGAAAAATCATCGAACATTTTCATGATGGGTTCTAATGTACATGTGGCTACTCGGTCACGTGATTACGGTGAAGCCGAAACTTCCAAGGACAAAGCTACTCCCAGAAATACCGACCTTCATATTGAGTGATCCCCTGTTGAGACTATACCACAGACACTGAAAGGTTCCGCTAAACGCGCGACTATCAATCCTAACGCTAGGGCTGCCTAGAATTATTCCATTGTGGAGGATCTGGCCCATATTCCATGCGCCATGTCCACTTCAGAGGTTCTCCAGTCGTGCCCGGCTCAGCAAAGTGCTTTACTCTCGGCAATTGGGGCAATTGATCCAACCAATTCTTTAGTGCTCACTTTTGACATGTTAAATGTCAAAAAGCGACTCCCTCATCACATGGCTTTCCAGATAAAGTCTACATACCGAAAGATTAATATTTTTCGCACCGTTATTGATGAGGGAGCTTCCATGTGTGTCATGTCAATGTCTTGCTAGAAGGCCATTGGATCTCCTTCAGCTGTTCCTTCACCTACCCTTCCGACTGCGTTTGATGGGCATTCTCATAAGCCGCATGGGATTATCCCGGCCTTTCCTATATGTGTTGGAGGAAAGGTCGTCAATGTTGAAGTAGAGGTCATAGATGCTAACCTAGACCATAATCTCCTCTTAGGAAGGAACTGGGTATACGAGATGGATGCCGTCGTTTCGACTCTATTTCGTGTCATCTGCTTTCCTCATGAAGGGAAAATAGTTAAGGTTGGTCAACTGGATTATTTTCCAGTTGATCCTCAAGCAACTTATGACTCTACTGTCCCCTTAGTGGATAACCCTCGCCCACCTACTGACAATCTAGGAGTTGGGATGTATTCCTCATTGATGGTTACTTTTGAGTTTCCCTCTCCTATCGCTCGAATCAATGTCGTTTCATCATCCAAGGAGTCTCCTCGAGAAGGGTTCTTCCGAACTCATTATTTTTCGGACCCTTGGACCTTGCCTTCACCTACGACCACATTAGCTGAAGGACAAGTAAATGGAATGGCATCCTCTATGTTTGCGGCTAAGCTTAGATATTAGTCTATCGTTAACTCCGCAGACAACCACTCTGCTCCTTCTTCTGAAGGGGAGTTTGAGGGTTATGTGGCCCCGGCTTGGGCCTTTGATTCCACCTCCGCCTTGGACTGATTAGATATGGTTTTACCTTCTGAAGAAGAAATCCTCAAAGTGATGATGGGTGTAGATCAACCTTGGGAAGACTTACACCATCGTTCATATTTCCTTCCTCCATTGCAAGAAGTGGAAGCTAGATTCTCCAAGCTATTCACTAGTGATGTTTGTAAGATATCGAATCCTTTGGCTCCGACACACTTTTGTGCCGAAGGTAATATGTCAGTGATCTCAGAAACGATGTCTATAAACATCTCTAGGGACCCTAACGTGATTGAGAATCTCTTCATCAGAATCGAATGTTCCCCTGAAGAAGTGCAAATTTACACCGACCTTTTCAAGGAATTTCGAGATGTATTTGCTTGGTCTTATGAGGAAATGCCTAGCATTGATCCTTCTATAGTTCAGCATGAGATCAAGACGTATGAAAACGCTAAGCCAGTTCGTCAGAGACTTCGACCGGTTAATCCTAGGAAAGCGGCAGCCATTAAAGCCAAAGTAGAGAAGCTGCTCAAGGCGGGTTTTATATACCCTGTTCCTCTTACCCATTGGGTTTCTAATCCAGTCCCTGTAGATAAAAAGCAAGGAACAATCCGAGTATGCATCGACTTTAGAGACTTAAACAAAGCTTGTCCGAAAGATAATTACCCCACACCATTCATTGATCAGATTATTGATGAGTGTGCGGGTAATGAGATTTTTTCCTTCATGGACAGTTTTTCTGGTTATAATCAAATTTCTATCCGTCCTGAAGATCAACATAAGATGACTTTTATATGTCCTTGGGGTACCTTTGCATACAGAAATATGCCGTTTGGTCTCAAAAATGTTGGAGCCACATTCCAGCGGGCCATGTCATATGCTTTCCACGACATCAAACATATCATCGAAGCGTACTTGGACGATCTCACTGCTCGTTCTCAAAAAAGAACTGATCATCCCAGTCACCTTCAAATGGTTTTTGAGCGATGTCATTTTTATAAAATCCGGTTGAATCCAAACAAGTGCATTTTTTCAGTTACGTCCGGTCGATTGTTAGGGTTCATTGTGTCAAATGAAGGGATTAAAGTTGATCCCTTCAAGGTAGAGGCGATAGTCCAGTTGCCTCCCCCGTCCTCCATTCGACAACTTCAAAGTCTTCAAGGGAAGGCTAATTTCTTAAGACGATTTATAGCGAATTATGCCGAGATCAATAAAGGGTTTATGCATTTGCTCCGCAAAGGGGTTCCATTCGTATGGGACGACTTTCCACAGCGGTCGTTTGATGCTTTGAAAAAGGCATTAGTCTCTGCCCCGCTTTTGAGTCCACCGGATTATGGTAGGGACTTCCTTTTATATCTCACTACAGCAGAATCAACCATTGGTATGGTTGTTGTTCAGGAAGACGATGCTCTCCCAGAGCATGTGATTTATTACTTGAGCCGAGGCTTGATAGGTCCTGAACTTCGCTATTCTCCAGTTGAGAAGTTGGCCTTGGCAGCTATCCATGCTATCCAATGCTTCGTCATTATATTCTGCTACGCAAAAATTTTGTTTTGGCAGCAGTCAATCCGTTTCAGTTTGTCCTCAGTAGGCAAGTGACTGGGGGCAAATATAATCGATGGATTGTGATTCTACAAGAATTTGATCTCGAGTTCTTGTCCGCTAAGTCCAAGAAATCTATGGTTTTTGCCGAGCTAATTTCCGAGCTGCCTTGTGGAGAGGATACTGTTTATGAGGAAAGTTTTCCCAACGAACATTTATTCCTCATCTCTTCACTCGACCCTTGGTATGGATATATCATTGTTTATCTCCAGACTTCGAAGTTTTCCTCTGCTTTCTCTAAGGATGAATGTCGCAAATTACACCACCTCGCTAAAAATTACGTCATCATTGGTGATGCATTATATCGTCAAGGGGTTGATTCAATCCTTCGGCGCTGTTTAACCTTAGAGGAGGCAAAGTCCATGCTAAATGATTGCCACAGTGGAGCTTGTGGTGGTCATCTATCAGGGCTTGCTACAGCTCAGCGTATCTTGCGTGCCGGCTATTTTTGGCCTTCGCTCTTCAAAGATTGTGTTGAAGCGGTCAAACGTTGTCACCCTTGCCAAGTTTATACATGGAAGATGCGCGCACATCTAGATCCTCTTTTTCCTGTTATCACTGTCGGTCCCTTTACTAATTGGGGTATTGATTTTACGACTTGTCATCCGCCTTCAGCAGCGAATCACAAGTATATTATCGTGGTCATTGACTACTTCATGAAGTGGGCCGAGGCCATGCCCACTTATAAAAACGATAGTGAGATAGCGGTATTGTTCCTTTTTAATCAGATTATCTCAAGGTTCGGTATCCCAAGAGAGATTGTCACTGACCATGGTAGTCATTTCCAGAATCAACTAATGTCCGAATTGGCTCTCAAGCTAGGTTTCTGGCAGGAACATTCGTCTCCTTATTATCCTCAGGCCAATGGATAGGTCGAGGTAGTAAACAAAACTCTTAAGACGATCCTGCAAAGGACAATCGATAAAAATCGATCCAATTGGCATCTTATGTTGCATCTGTCTCTATGGGCATACTGAACCTCCGTCAAGATTGCTACAAGTTTTGCACCTTTTCAGTTAGTTTATGGGTTGGAATCTATCTTTCCTGTCAAATGTGAAATTCCATCTCTTAAGTTAGTTGTTGAGCTCCTTCTAGAGACCTCTCGTCTCGAAGAGCGCCTCCTTCACTTGGAGCATCTCGATGAGCAGCATCGAGATGCAGCCACAGTAAACGAGGCTCATAAGAAAAGGGTTAAAACCCAGTATGATAAAGTTGTCCGTCCTCGTGTCTTTTCTGAAGGTGACCTCGTCTTGGTCTACGACCAAGATAAGGACACCTTGGGGGCAGGAAAATTCAAACCTATGTGGTATGGTCCTTTCATACTTAAACGAGTTTTAACAAAAGGGTCGTATGAGTTAATCGATTTCAAAGGAAACAAATTGGCGGAACCCCGAAACGGGCTCTACCTTAAGAAGTAATTTGCTTAAGTAGTAGCTAGGCAATGGCTTCTTTGTACATTATGTATATTTGTACATATTTTGTCGAGATTTTACGATATCAACACTTTTTGGTCTGCTTTGGCAGGTGTTGATGGATGACTTGGTCTATTTTGGATTCGCCGATGGTGCTAGTCGGCACACTCGGAATCTCACTTCCGCAGCTTGGGTACTGTATTATCCAACTGGTCAATTGATGATATCAAGGGGAGTATGCATCGGTCCCGCTTCAAACAATATGGCTAAGTATACTGTCGTCATTAATTTGCTATCTGAGGCAATTTCTCATGAAATCGACTCGTTGGTAGTTTATCTTGATTCACAATTGATAGTGTCACAATTAAATAACATTTATCGGGTCAGGGATCCATGTTTATATTGCCAGTATTTAAGGGTGAGGTTGTTGCAAAGATCATTTACTTATATTAATTATTTGCATATTCCAAGATCTCACAATTGGTTAGCTGATTCTATCGCTAATAAAGCATTAGACTGGCACATCAATCATTCATCACAATAAATTAAGCATCAAAAAGTCAAAATGTATATATATATATCATAAAGCATCTCGAGTGTACATAAGTCTGTTAAAAAAATATACAAAATTGGGACTCAAATGCCCATAATCATGTCCACTATGTCTAATTCCCCAGCTTAGGATGAGCAGCTAAGTAGGCAACTACTGCATTGGCTACACACCTAAAAGTGCGGACCCAGTCACGTGGCATGCCAACCACATGACGCTGCATCTCTATAGGAAGGTTCTCTACCACCGCCATCAGTACTCGATGGGTCAGCCTCACCAAATGTCGCTGAACTATGTGTAGAGTTCGTTCTGTGGCTGCAGCCACCTCTTCGACCCCTTGGCCGCGATGCTTGTGCTGTGGGAACTCATCTGGTCGTACAGGCCCAATATCTGGAACATGATCATTATATTAGTCATTTGAATCCTATCAAAAATATTTTCAAAGTTATTATTATATTTGAAAAATTAAAAAAAAATCATAAAATCAAAAATGACTTACCAATGTCGCCCCATGCTGCGGTCGGTGGTAATGCTAGATCGGGATCTCCTCGGAAATCCAACCCGGCATAGGGGTAGTCATCAATAGCGATGATTTGCTGATCCCACCAGGAAAAGAAATCATCGTCGAAAGGAGTCTGTGGGACCTCCCCACCTCCCAGATGTTTCATCGGGTCAACCCACCTGCCCATTCGAGGATCTCATGGGGCGCTGATTGAAACTGGTACTTTGGGATGAAGTGCAGGGACTCTCTCGAAGAAGAAAGAGCACAAAATAGTCCCATAACCAAAGTTTTTGGTCTGTCCTCTCTTGATAGAAGTGAGTTGGCTTTTCATGCTAGCCAAAAGAGGAGTACACCAATGAAACACTGTGGTGAGACAGTCAACCGCCACGCTCATGTTGAGCCATGATGCCTGATGCAGAGAAGCGGATCCGTTCACTCGAGCTATGATGAACAGGATTATCCTCAGCGGTAGACTTGCCACAAGTGTGATGGAAATCTGACTTCCGACTTTCTTCGGATGTCCCGGGAAATATATCTATACGTAGTCCTCTATGGAGAGACTACTCCATGTTCTCCCCTGGGAATGTACTACCTCTCCCCTTCGGGAAAGGCCTGTAATGAAATAGATATCTTCCACTTCTATCCTAAGTGGCATCTGGTCGATCATAAAAGCATCCTCCTCGATGTTCCAGTAATTAAGAAGCATCTCGAGTAGACGTGTGTTTGCTTTCATATTTGGTAATTTGAAGAACTTAAGCAAACCACATCCCTGTAATGCATCCAGAGCTTCAGGATTGTTCATAACTTCTTCATCTACTATGGTATGCTCTCTTTCTCGCCAGGTGATTGTCATCCTGAAGGAAAAATCATTTTCAACCATTATTTTTCATGTTTGAAATGTTCGTGGCGTATACGCGGGTCCCCTTTACACACAGTCACGTGTAGGGCCCGCGTGTATGTGGGTTGCATATTACCAACCCGTGTATACGCCGCGGAGAAGATTTTGGCAACAAACTAAATGGTGAGACATTAATTAAAACTTCTAAAAACAATCAAAATCAATTACAAGTTAAGAATGAGGGTTACCTGGAGGTTTTGGAGGAATTTGAACGGTTGAATTTGGCGTATGGGAAGTTAGCTCCTTTTGCTCCAATTCTTTGCTCTCAAACTCAAATGGTGAAAATGGTGAGTCCAAAATCCTTTTTATAAGTTTTGAAAATGTCAAATTTTTTCAAAAATTGATTTTGTTTTGTCTCATGTAACTTTTAACTTGGGAGCTTGGAATGTCGAGAATGGTTTGATTTTCAGGACATTTTGGACGTTTTCAACAGTTTCAAGACAGTTCCATGACTGCTGACCCGTCATGGCAGGTATCGTTTTCTCACTGGCATATAGGTTAGGGAAGCCATTTTTTCCGTTGCATCATGCATACTAGCCTCCATCTATCGGTACACTTGCCATAGGGTCAATCCCATCGTGTTATGATTCGCAAACCATCTTCACTCGTCGATTCTTTAAATCATGACACGATGGTAGAGCCATCCTTTACATGGGCATCCTAGTTAGCACCTCACTGACATTTGTTGCCCATGCTACTCCAATTTGAGTAGGCTCGGGAGTCCTCTGTAGTCCCGCCATGACTTATACGATGAAGACTCATTCCTCTTTGCTTCTTCGTTTCGTTCTGGCCTTATACCCTAGAGGCTCCTTTGTGTTGAGTTGTACTACTGCATTGCATTTTGACTATCTGCACCTTTTAGCCTTAAGCCGACTTCACTTGGACTCGTGTTTAAGCCAACTTTTGACCATGATGACTGCAAAATCAAACTTGCATACCCTTGACCTCTTCAGCTTGACACACCTTGACCCGTGGAAGGAACACACCTTTGAGTGTCTTTGGCCAGTTTTTGCCTCCCTTCATTGAGCATAGGAATGTTCCAATCCCAGGAACTAGATCATCTGCTTCACTGACACTCGTTCTTTCCACTATACTATAACATTCTTTTATTCTTTTTCCAGCTTTAAAGAAAAAGACCAAAAAAATTATATATTCCAAAAAGAGCGAGAACGGGACAGTATTTCAATTTATTGTTGGCAGCTAGAGTCAGTCGTGTCGCCCTTGAACAAAGCACTCGAAACAAAGTCTCCTCCGCTTGGGTGGTATTTAGTTTGACTTAGGTATGCCTTAACCTTGTTATTGAGTCAATTCTCCCCTGATTGTTTATCTCTTCCAATCATATGGAGGGTTCGTTTGTTCCTCCTACGCAACGACCTTATACAGAGTCATCATATGCTGCCACATAGTCACATTGAGTCGTGCTTTTGTTCAAGGGAAGTTAGCCAGAGTCGGCCTCTCTTCGGTGTCTCTTGACTTATTTTTCAGTCGGCCATCCCTGGTTGTCAGTGCTATGTCTATCATCACATCAGTTATATTGGTCCTTTACTCGTGCCGGTTTGAGAAGGTCTCCATTGACTTCTTGCTGGCGGGTCTTGTCCTTATCGACGACGACATCTTGCTCTAAGTACAGGCCTAGAGCTGCACCCTGGCCCTATTTTCATTGTTGATAGGTCACCTTGTGCTCAACATCGATCAGTATCATGGGTCTTTGACTGAGTGGTTTCCCTTGTGTTCGAGATCAGCTTACATTATCACACATTGGGATTCGTGACCCTATTGGTGGATACCTTGCCTCTGGGTCAGCTTTCATTATTGGTTGGTTCAGAGGGTTTCTGCCATACGCTAGCCACATCTTGTGTACGCCGGAAACGTACTTCGGTTGGGTTACTACATCTTTTTCATCCGATTCCTTCCACATTATTGGCCTATGGGTTACACTCATGCTAGATTGATGGAGGATGCCTTAATGCCTTCCTTCTAGCAGATATTTCCCTATCGACTTTGACTCATTGCTCTGGGGCAAAGATCTAGAGTTCATTTGGCAGTACCTTGGGGTTTGCAGTCATTACTGGCAGATCCTTCGCTATCGATAGTGGGAAACCATCATTGTCTCCTGGTCGATAGATTCTTACAGGTGTTCTACTCTAGCTCATCTATTCACACTTGTTGGATTGTACTGGGTACCTTGACGCTTATTATCATTATCAGTGAGTAGTCTCACGTTTGTTAACGGTATACATCAATGACTGATAATCAAACGATTTCTCACATGGTCGACTTCAGATCATTTATTCCCATGCTGTAGAAATGTACCACGGTGGTCGGTGAAGACCTCATGTTGTATCAGCATTTGTTGGGTCACTTGACAGTTGCTCCTGTTGCTGCTAGTAGATACCACTTCACCTTATATGTTGCAGTCATTCATGGTGACATTTTATATGCTAGCACCTGAGTTTTCAATGTAGTACCATCTTATTCCATCATGTTCATTTGGTACTTTTTGGGATCAGTCTTTGATATCAGTGATTTGCTTCATCTTTCAGCATCACTGACATTCTTATATGTGACTTTCAGACATGTACTTGTTCGATCACGATCAGATGATCCATTATTTATTTTCCAGTCATTTATACTTGTATACTCGGTGGATCCGCTTGTACTTGATATGCAGACATGTTGTATTCTCCCTGAGCATGGGTATGCTCGCCTTAGACAGTGTTTCTTTCTGATCTCCTTTTGTGGCTTGGCAGGCTGAATTCTGGTGCAGTCCTTCTTAGTCTTTGACAGATTTCCTTTCCATGAACTTGCTTAATACATTTCGGCCATCATGTACCCCTTCTGACCTCATATGTTAGGGGGCATCTGTTATAGCTCCAAATCTCACTCTTGAGGTTTGCGAAGCTGCACTCATGGCCTAAGGTAACCCCTCCTGCCAGACCTGGTCCCAAATCTAAAAAAGCAATGTTTTTTCCCTATACACGACATTTCCCTGAGATAAACGCGTGTATACGGGGGTTTGTGTATACCCAACCCGTGTATATGTATAAGAACACTTAAAAAAAATAAATCTCCTTAATTTCAGGCGGATATCACGGGTTTTACCTGTTGATCACCTGTTAGTGCCCATGACCCAACTGTTCCCAAAAAATTCCCAACTAAAAAACCACTTTGGGAGAAGTATAAAAAGGCTTCTATGGGAAGGCCAAAGGGAGGAGAGAAGAGAGAGAAATATTGCTATGCTGAGATTTCCTTGACCAGGTCTGAAGATCCTTGTGCCTTCTGCACTTCCCCCATTCTATAGGAAACCCTTGTTTCCTTGTGTGTGTTGATGATTTCATACTACTTGAGAGATCATGGAGTAAGTCATGGAAGGAGTTTGTTAAATGCTTGAGACTAGACGAATCCGGGAGACGGTTCCGCTTGGAGCCTGCGAAAGGACGACTCAAGTGAAATTGTTCCTTTTTTGTACTTTATTTGTCTATAATAAAAGAAACACATGTATTTGTCCCTGATACAGATCTTCTTCATGTTATGGTATTCATATTATGATTCATATGTGAACGGTTGTTTAATTGCATAATTAACTACCTTCCCTTATAATATGAATATGGTTTCTTTATGATGTTTAGTCCATATACTGCTGTACTTTCTTGAATTGATTGTTTTGCAGGTCAAAGGAGCAAAGGAACTCCAAGAAGGGTTTGGACCCTGGAAGGCTCTTCTCAAACGTAGGACCTCAGGTACGCCCCCTATTGTAGAGTTTGCTTATAGTAACATTATGATTGCATGGAATGTGTGTTTCTTTGCATAGATAACCTTCAGTCTGCTAGGGTATTCACCCAAGAGCCTAGGGGAGTTTATCCAACAACAATGGTGGTTGTTGGATTCGGTTATACAGGTGGCTATTGGAGTTCATAGGTACATGTATTTGTTCCAAATAACGCTTCCCATTACTATGAAACGTGTTAATTAACCACGAAACAAAGTCTTGTTACCTTCGGTCTCTATGTTTGACTTATCCATTGACTGTAGTCTTATGACGTCTTCTTTGTCGACCTGGGATAAGTGAATAGGATAGGGTCCATGTCACGATGATTTCCAAGCTGCCCATGTAGCTAGTTTCTCCTTCTAACACCTGGAACCTATTAAAGCATGAAGATAGCTACGGAACAACTGATTAGCTGCAGAATAGGTTGCGTTCCGTAGCTAATATACAAAAATTTATTCAAACAACAAAACATAAAATCATAGCATGTAAATCACTAAATGTCCTCCTCAAGACAGTATATACTAGTCATTGGTGATGAGAATGCATCTTTCTCATGGAAAAACAAAGAAAAGGAATTAGAAGAATTGCTTAGGGAAAGAGTAATTTTGAGGCTCAACATACCCCCATCGCAAAATCATTACATGTCCCCATGCAATTTTTCCAAAACTATGGACTCTTTTTTCTATTGCATCTGCTCATATACCTCTACCAATACACCTAAATTCCTTCTCTTGCACTTCTTTGAAGTGACACCATCCTTGGTTTCTTCATGAGAATTCTATATTTAAGGTTGATCACTGCCTTGATCAAGTTTCTATTCTTCCTCTTTAACTTTCTATTTTTCTTGTACCATAGGTCTAGGTGCAGTATTGTATTGTCATGAATGGCTTTATCCAGATTGTTTTGCTTCTTTAGGGCTTCATTTTCTTTCTTAGTATGCCTGCTCAATATCTCCAACTCATAGATTTCTTGTTTGAGTGAGTCAGTCATAGGTTCTTGTGGATTGACAGGTTGTTCTGGATTAGCTGAGTAACTTGGATCCCTTGAGGCATTTTTCTTTTCTAGTGATTCTATGTAATCATAAATTTATTGTTGTATTGGATCTATGCCTGCGGATCCTTCGGTGGGGTTGCCTTCAAAATACTGTCTAGGAGAGTTCTGAGGATTGTATGTAAATGGAATATTTTCAGGGGATGATACTAGGGTTTCTCCTTCTAGATTGATGAACTCTGTTTCCTTTGATGATACCTTCTTTACCATTCCTCTGAGCCTAGAGCTTCTTCTAAGGGGTTTTATGTTCTCCTCCTTTGCACCCTTTTTCTCTTTTCCTATATTTTCCTTCCCCTTGATGTGTGTTAAAATAAAACATTTTAATGTCGTATATAAAAAAATAAATATTCAATGTTGGTTATCAATAAAATATTTTAATAAAAATTAATATTGACATATGCTTAAAAAGATTAACAATAAAAAACCATTTTAATTTGCATGATAAAATGTCTAGATGTACATGTGATGCAAAATGTTTTAATTTAAATTACATATAATGTAATAAACTTTTTTTTGCCCCTATACATACTTTATTTAGTATTTAAAAATACAATTTATTTTATAATGAAAAATAACACGTTGTATTTTAAACTCTTAAGAAGTTTGTACTAAAGAAATTTGATTATGAGGGGACGTGTAAGTTGTGCCCCTTTAAAATAAAAATAAAAATAATTATGCATAAATGAATGTGCCATAAAGTAATTAGAAGTAAAAAGATGTATGAGAAAAATGTTTAATTCTTATACTTTTCAAAAATATTTCCACAATAGATTTAAATACACTATTTGAAGATTTATGTTAGCTAATTTATATTGATATCAACTTCATATATAATCTATTTATATAAAAAATTGTTAAATTAAAAATTTTTAATATTATATATAAAATTATTCAATGTTTTTATCAAAAAATATGGCGATATTAGATTCGTAATTAAAATAAATCTATACTAGTTGTATTACAATGAACATTAAAATACTCCCATAATCAAAATTTCCATTTTCATTTTTTATAATATGAAAACAATAAAAAAAATATAACTAGTATTAAATTTATAATTAAAATAAATCTATACTAATTATATTACAATAAACATTAACCATTAATACTCCATTTTCATCTTTTTATAATGTGGAAACAATAAAAGCACTAGTGAGATGCAAAAGCATCCCTTAACTGCAATACAAATTTTTTTTTTTAATAGTGTGCAGATGGTATGATAAATCTGAGACCAAAGGCATCACGAAGAATGGTGCACGACATTGTTTTAAATAAAGGTAACTCCTTTAGTAGGTTCTATTAAATTTTTATAATACCCGTTTAATTATATAATACCCGTTTAATTAAATGGGATGTGTCAAAATGGGTGAGGTCTAGTTTGATGGTGAATAATTTTTTATAATACCATTTTAATTAAAATTAAATGTGATGCGCGAAAATGGGTTAGGTGTAGTTTCTTGTTGAATGAGTTGGGTAGTTGAACATTAAATCTATCTAGTTGGCTAGTGAATGAGTTGGCTTCCCTTGAGTGAGAGTTGGGTAGGGAAACCCATTATTAAGTTTTTATCGGTTTTATTGACTTGAATTTTAAGTGTAACAGTTAGTTTTTAGTTGAATCTTAATTTTAACTATTAATTAAATGGCCAGATTTAATCATACTTGTATGATGAATGAAACTTGAATATTAAGTGTAATAATTGGTTTGAATGTTAATTTTAATTAGGGTAAATGAAAGTTGAGTGTTTATGTAAGTGGTTATATGTTAAACATTGTGTGTGAGGTGAAGTTTTATATAAAAAAAAAACAGAAAAAGGAATAATATTGTAAATACTAAATAACAACGAAGTTTTATATTTAATTCGCCTTTCTTTCTTTTATCTCATTGGCCATCACATTCTCAACTCTTCTCGCTTCGATTAACTGGTTCTTCAAGTTGATGAATTCTCCATTGAGCTTAACATCCTTATTATCAGAGATCTATAACAATTTCTCCTAATCTCTACATGCATCTTTTAGCCTACTAACTTCAATAATTTTTTTCTTTAACATCCATGGCTGAATCATATTTATCCTGAAGTAGCATCATTCTATCACCATCATCACCACTAGGAAACTCAACATGGCTATCATCAGATTTGTCTAAAACATAACTAAAAAATAATTCATATTTACTAATTCCTTTAGATCTAATTTGTTAGAGCACATCTAGTTATGATTTCTCCTTATAGTCAACCACACCATTCACTATAAGGGGGCTCGTCTTATCAGGCTAAGTGTAGAAACTATGTGTAGATTTGAAAATGCTCATGAAATTTACTAAATCGCAAGACTCAAAGCTACTCTATTGCTCTGTGGAATTCAATTCACAATCTAGAACACAAATCACATACATGCAAAAGGAAACATCACACATACACAAATATTTGTCTAGGGGAAAACAACTGCTCAAAACCCCTTCCTATCTGTATGACATTAACCAAATAATAGAGATGAATACTTATGTTTTCTCAAGCCTGAGCACAACCTACAAGTGTATAGTCTAACACTTTGCTTGATTGACAGACACTGTACAATACTTAGCCAATTTTCAAATCGTCCAAGCTCTTATCTCCTTTTGTTGTTCCCTGAGGAATTAGGCCCCTATTAAATAGGAAATTCCTCAATTTGAGTTGCACAATTCCTTAGGTTCATCCTTAGATTTCATGCACCACCTGTACACATCGGAGTAGTCTACAACTAATAGTACAACGCCTTAGAATCTCCATCTCAATTGGGTAACTCGAATTATCTGCATGAAACAATTATTTTGGGTTGTTTGATCAGTTAACTAGATGATCACTGAGTGTGACTAAAGTCACACTACACAACTTGAACTTCCACTAGTTCCTCTAACAGTCAGAACTAGTGTAACTGAGAATAACTCAATTTAACTGAATTAGATTATTACAAATTAGAAATCACTCATGCTTACCTGAACTCAATGCCTCCAACTTGAATTAACTGAGTTAACTAAGTGACCAAATCCATGTCACCTCAGGTAACGACCTCCAAGGTTTCTGCTGAATTGGAAACTCAAATTTTCTCTAGTTTTGACCAGGGCAAAGTCAAACGCATATTTTTTTGCTGCATTTTTTCAACACTGAGATTATATCTTTTGTGAGCCCTTTTTCTTAGTATTATTCTTGCTCTTCTTCTTGACATCCCCATTGTTGCTTCCGTATAACACCTCCAATCTGTCCCAAATGCCCTGTTTGGTCAATTTAGTGTCCTAAATTGCTCTACATAAATTATCAATCTGGGTATCGTAAACTGATGAAGTGTAGTGCACTGTTTGTGCTAGATAACACTTATTACTTCATTATTTTTGTGTTTTATTTTGTTTTGGGGGTTCTTGGTCTTTAGTTCCTAATGATTTACAATGAAATTATCAGAAAATTAAATCTAACTTTCGTAAATACTGCTCAAAATCTAAAAATGAAAACAGAGCTTAAGCAAGAAATGAAAACAAAGTTTCTATTCATGTTTCACTATTATTTCCAAATCATGAATTAAAACTGAAAGTGAAATTTTCAATTGATGTCTGACTAATTACAAAAATAAAACTAAATGAAATACTCAGTTACTCTGCCTCTCAATTTTGGGAGAAAGTCTCATTGGGATGACATTTGAGGAATTTTGTACTTCATTATTCTAAGAGAAAACAAATACAGAAAAAACTAAAAAACTACTTTGGGAGAAGTATAAAAAGGCTTCTATGGGAAGGCCAAAGGGAGGAGAGAAGAGAGAGAAAGATTGTTATGCTGAGATTTCCCTGACCAGGTCTGAAGATCCTTGTGCCTTCTGCACTTCCCCCATCCTACAGGAAACCCTTGTTTCCTTGTGTGTGTTGATGATTTCATACTACTTGAGAGATCATGGAGTAAGTCATGGAAGGAGTTTGTTAAATGCTTGACACTGGACGAATCCGGGAGACGGTTCCGCTTGGAGCCTGCGAAAGGACGACTCAGGTGAAATTGTTCCTTTTCTGTACTTTATTTGTCTATAATAAAAGAAACACATGTCTTTGTCCCTGATACAAATCTTCTTCATGTTATGGTATTCATATTATGATTCATATGTGAACGGTTGTTTAATTGCATAACTAACTACCTTCCCTTATAATATGAAGATGGTTTCTTTATGATGTTTAGTCCATATACTGCTGTACTTTCTTGAATTGATTGTTTTGCAGGTCAAAGGAGCAAAGGAACTCCAAGAAGGGTTTGGACCCTGGAAGGCTCTTCTCAAACGTAGGACCTCAGGTACGCCCCCTATTGTAGAGTTTGCTTATAGTAGCATTATGATTGCATGGAATGTGTGTTTCTTTGCATAGATAACCTTCAGCCTGCTAGGGTATTCACCCAAGAGCCTAGGGGAGTTTATCCAACAACAATGGTGGTTGTTGGATTTGGTTATACAGGTGGCTATTGGAGTTCATAGGTACAGGTATTTGTTCCAAATAACGCTTCCCATTACTGTGAAACGTGTTAATTAACCACGAAACAGAGTCTTGTTACCTTCGGTCTCTATGTTTGACTTATCCATTGACTGTAGTCTTATGACGCATTCTTTGTCGACCTGGGATAAGTGAATAGGATAGGGTCCATGTCACGATGATTTCCAAGCTGCCCATGTAGCTAGTTTCTCCTTCTAACACCTGGAACCTATTAAAGCATGAAGATAGCTACAGAACAACTGATTAGCTGTAGAATAGGTTGCGTTCTGTAGCTAATATACAAAAATTTATTCAAACAACAAAACATAAAATCATAACATGTAAATCACTAAATGTCCTCCTCAAGACAGTATATACTAGTCATTGGTGATGAGAATGCATCTTTCTCATGGAAAAACAAAGAAAAGGAATGAGAAGAATTGCTTAGGGAAAGAGTAATTTTGAGGCTCAACATACCCCCATCACAAAATCATTGCATGTCCCCATGCAATTTTTCCAAAACTATGGACTCTTTTTTCTATTGCATCTGCTCATATACCTCTACCAATACACCTAAATTCCTTCTCTTGCACTTCTTTGAAGTGACACCATCCTTGGTTTCTTCATGAGAATTCTATATTTAAGGTTGATCACTGCCTTGATCAAGTTTCTATTCTTCCTCTTTAACTTTCTATTTTTCTTGTACCATAGGTCTAGGTGCAGTATTGTATTGTCATGAATGGCTTCATCCAGATTGTTTTGTTTCTTTAGGGCTTCATTTTCTTTCTTAATATGCCTGCTCAATATCTCCAACTCATAGATTTCTTGTTTGAGTGAGTCAGTCATAGGTTCTTGTGGATTGACAGGTTGTTCTGGATTAGCTGAGGAACTTGGATCCCTTGAGGCATTTTTCTTTTCTAGTGATTCTATGTAATCATAAATTTACTGTTGTATTGGATCTATGCCTGCGGATGCTTCGGTGGGGTTGCCTTCAAAATACTATCTAGGAGAGTTCTGAGGATTGTATGTAAATGGAATATTTTCAGGGGATGATACTAGGGTTTCTCCTTCTAGATTGATGAACTCTGTTTCCTTTGATGATACCTTCTTTACCATTCCTCTGAGCCTAGAGCTTCTTCTAAGGGGTTTTATGTTCTCCTCCTTTGCACCCTTTTTCTCTTTTCCTATATTTTCCTTCCCCTTGATTTGTCTCTTAATCTCTGTCAAATTTTCAGAGATTGGTTGTTCGTCATCTGGTTGTAATGGAGATTCAGGTGTGTTCTTAGTAATTCCACCAACTTTCTGGTTTATCTTCTTCCTCTGCTTGATTTTCTTTTTGATCTTTGTTAATTTTTCAGAGATTGTTTCTTCTTCATCATTTTTCTGTACTAAAGGCTCGTGGTTGCTTTGAATGGTGAGATTTGTCTTCTTTCTCCTACTCTTTCTGACACTATATTTTTAGGAGATTCTGGTGTCTCTTGGAAATGGTTTCTTATCAGAAAGTTTTCCTAGGTGTCCCCTATTTTCTTTAGATGATATTCAACCAGGATTTTGACCAATCTATGGTGGTACATGGTTGTTTCCAGAGATTCTATTTTCTTCTGTACATTTGAAGCCATTCTCCTTAAACTGTTTAGAAGGAAGTAAGGTTGGTTGATATTTCCATTGTCTAGAATGTTCATCAACAAATGTATATAATAAACATATGTACATTCAAATCTTCCCTCACAGGTAATAAATTTTTGTAATATCAAAATCATGTTTCTCCATTTATTTTTGAGTGTTGAAATAGGGATTCCTTTCTTAAACATAGTGACATCCATACTTGGGTTCTTGAGGAATACCTTCCATGATTCACTGTGAAATTCTTTGTTTTTGAACCACCTCTCACCAAGTCTTGGTAGTTTTGTAGCCTCTCCTATGTAAGATTCTCTTATTGCAAACTTGATGTCCCCAATCTCCACTTCTGTACCATCAAATGATCTAGCGAAAGATTTCATGATCTCCTTGTGATATCCATCAAATTTTTCAATGAACTTGAGCCATCCAGTCTTCTGCAACATCTCCTTGAGTTGGGGGTATCCTTCCATAAATTTTGCCCCTACGGGCTCCGCCCTGACAATGAGTCCCATGGTCTCTGTTTTGTAGAATTTACTAACCTCAAAATTACTCTTATTGTTTATAAAATGAGTGTTATTGAGGAAATGGAATGACTGTGTGTGGAAATGGAATCACTGTGCGTAGAAAATGGAAAGACTGTGCATATGAAATGCCTACATGAACATGAGAGAAAAACATAAGATTTGGCATGTAATAAATAGATAGTAAGGGTTTAGAAAGTCGTAGATAGGTAGGTCACATCGTTATCTTGACCATTAACAGGTGTAGTTGTGGAGGACCGTTTGAGTACAAGTTATGGAGTTTGAAGCGGAGATTTGTTATGAAAGAATCATTGAGATCGTTTTTCATTAAAGACAAAAGATATGGCGGAGACATCATGGCAGTCAAATCAAATTATGGTTGATTAAGGAGACATGTGATTATACATACTATACAAACTTATGTTTTCAAATTTCTTTTCGAAATAAATTTTTGCATTTACCTTTGGAACCTTTACCTTTTGCTTGCTAATTTTTTTTTGATGTTGATCCACAGGTACCTTGAGCATGATTGGTCTTCAAAAATTGTTTTTTCTTCAATTCCCTGCATACATGATTTTATTATGAATTGTACACTTGTGCCTGAACTGATAAGCAAATTGTAGCTGCAGAATAGAATCAGCTGCAGAACGTGAAACAGAAAGTGAAATATGGCTTATGGATCATGAATGAAATGGAAATGGCTATGTAAGTGAAATGAAATGAGATGAAAGACAAGGTGATAAATGAAACAGAGATGGAATGAATACTGAAAAGGGAAAAATTTATTGATGAAACATGACAATGGGATGAAGTGAAACTACAAAAATAAAATGGAGTGAGGTGATATGAGATGATGAATTTTGCAGAATCTAAATTACAAAGTGATTGTTGCTTTTTGTCACTACTTATTACAAAAATAAAATGGAAAATATAGGGTGTCAGAAACCTGTGATTTTCACCTTGTATTTTCTATATAAGTATGCCAATCAATGATTGGTTTTCAACCTTATACAATTTATTATATTTTTTTATTTGTTTCTTTTTTCATAGGAAAAATAAAGACTAACTTAGTGGAGAAGAAGGATTCTTCTTCACTAACTTCATTTCAGAATTGTCTTGAGAAATCTTGATGAACTCCTCTTTTGAAATTGGTTTCTGATATATCTTTAATCTATGACCATTCACAAGAAGAGGAGTTTTACTTTCATCTATTGTTCTGATCCTCATTGCTCCATTACTAAAAACGTTTTCAATCTCATATGGCCCAAGCCAATGAGTTTGAAACTTCCCTTGAAAATCTTCAAACTTTGAATCAAATCACAGTGCCCAGTCTCCCACTTGAAACCTCTTGTCCTTGATGTATTTTTCATGCCATTTAGCCCTTTGTTGTTGGACTATACCAGTCCTTTGAACTGAATCTTGTCTTATTTCATCAAGTTCATTTAATTGTTCCAGCCTATGCTTTTGTGCCTTTGATAAATCTAGTCCCAGTTGGACTACCACCTTGAAAGTTCTAATTTGGAACTTTATAGGGAACATGACTTGTTTCCCATAAACAATTTCATAGGGTGTATGTCCCTTTGTGTTCCTCCATGTAGTTCTATAGGCCCATAAGGCTTTAGGAAGCTTTTCTACCCAATCTCTTCTATGTAGATGCATAGTCTTGGTGAGAATTCCTTCAATCACTTTATTTGTAGATTCCACTTGACCATTTGCTTGTGGAAGATAGGGAGTAGATTTCCTATGCTTGATTTTGTATTCTTCCAAAAGCCCTTCCACCATGTTAGATGTGAATTTAGATCCCTGATCTTTCACAATTTATCTTGGAACACCAAAATGAGTGAAGATGTCCTCAAAAAGAAAACTAACTACAGATTTTTCATTAGCAAAAGGTAACTCTTTCTCTTCTACCCATTTAGTGGCATAATCAGTGCATACTAATATATACTTTTTCTGCTTAGATGAAGGATTAATTGGTCCAATAAAATCTAAGGCCCACTTTTTAAAAGGTTTGAAGAGTACCCGAGTTTGTAATGACATTTCATTTGAGGGAGCAGGTTTCCCTACCCTTTGGCAACTATCACATCTCCCGACATATTCTTTAGCATATTTGAAGATGGATGGCCAATAATATCCTAAAGAAAATATTTTATAGGCTATCCTCTTGTCAGCAAAGTGTCCACCACACGATACATCATGACATTCCTTAAGAATCTCAGGCATTTCATCTTCCCTGAAACACTTTCTGATCATAAGATCTGGCCCTTTTTTATACAATTCGTTAGTGATCCATGAATATCTTGCACTTTCCCGAATAATTTTTCTTTTCTCTCTAGGAAACAAATGTGAAGGTAACTTTCTTGTGACCAAGTAGTTAGCAATATTTGCAAACCAAGGAGTTTGAGTAGTTACTGCAGAAATATATTCTTCAGGAAACTTATCTTCAACTGGAGAATCTTCTTTGATATTCTGAATCCTAGACAAGAAATTAACAACTGTGTTTTGTTTTCCAGGTCTATCTAGCACAGTAATGTTGAATTCTTGCAAAAGTAAAAGCCATCTTGTAACTCTGCCATTAGTAATAGGTTTCTTCATCAAATATCTAATTGCAGAGTGATCTGTATGAACAAAGGTTTCATAGCCTATTATATAATGTCCGAACTTGTTAATTGCATGAACAACAGCAAAAAATTCCTTTTCAGTCACAGTATAATTCAACTCAGTGGGAGTCAAATTCTTACTTGTATAGTAAATGGCATAAGGAATCAAATCTTTTTGTCCCAATACAACTCCCAGAGTTGTATTTGAAGCATCTGTGGAAATATGGAAAGGGAGTTTCTAATTTGGACCTCTTAAAATGGGTGCTTCAGAAATTTTTGCTTTCAAGGTTTCAAATGCCAACTGACAATCAAAATTCCAATTGAATTCACAATCTTTGGTAAACAATTTGAAGAGTGGGGATGTTATTTTAGTCAAGTTTTTTATAAATCTTCTATAGTACCCTTTAAATCCCAGAAAACTTCTAACATCCTTTTGGTAATTTGGATTTAATAATTTAGAGATGACTTCAACTTTAGATTTGTCAACTTTAATTCCATTTCTTGAAATGTGATGTCCTAAAACAATACCTTCTGTAAACATGATAAAACATTTTTCATGGCTTAGTGAAAGGTTTGTTTCCTTACATATTTTAAGAACTTTTTCCAAATTTTCCAAAGCTTCTTCAAATGTATTTCCATAGACTGTAAAATCATCCATATATACCTCTACACAATCATGTATCAGATCAGAAAAAATTCCTAGTACTGCTCTTTGGAATGTTGCAGGTGCATTACATAATCCAAAAGGAAGTACTCAGTAGGCATAGGTTCCCCATCGACAAGTAAATGTGGTTTTATCTTGATCTTCAGGTGCGACCTGAATCTGATTATAACCACTAAAACCATCCAAGAATGAGAAATACTTCTTACCTGCTAATGTATCTAACAATTGATCTATAAAGGGCAAAAGAAAATGATATTTAAGGGTAGCTTTATTCAATTCTCGATAATCAATGCATACCCTCCATTTACCATTCTTTTTAGGCGCAATCACTAAAGGGGAAACCCATTGGCTCTCTGAAATTGGGTAAATGAAGTTTACATTCAGCGGTTTTTGCAGCTCTTCTTTCACAATTTCCCTAAGATTTTGATTCATCCTTCTTTGAGGTTGTCTGATAGGTTTACAATTTTCCTCAATGTAGATGTGATGTATACAAGTCTTAGGACTAATTCCTTTCATGTCAGTATATTCCCATGCATATGCAGCAGAATGTTGTTGGAATGTTTTGATTAGCTTTACTTGTTGTAATTTCTCCAAGTTATTGTTTATGTTCAATGTTCTCCTTGGAAAGATTTCAATTGTAGAGCTACCAAATTCTTCCATAGAATAAAGAGACTTCTGCCTAGATGACAAATATTCAATATTGGATTTTTCTTGGAATTGATCATATTCATATTTTGGAGATGACTCAAAATTTTCCATTGTATTCAAGATTTGACTATCTTCACTAATGTCTGAAATAGTAAAGAGAGGCTGAATGTCATTTTCATCATCAATCCATTCTTTGTCATCTATTTTTGTGATTGTTCTTGCTAGAGGATATAGAGTGAATTTCTTTGTTGAATTCCCATAAAAAGATATACATGTCACCAGATCTACAGCTAATGAAAGCATCAACTATGGCCAACCAAGGTCTTCCTAATATAAGTGGATGTCCTCCTAGATTGTTCTTAGGGGTTAAGATCATAAAATCAACAGGATATTCCCAAGAATCTAAGGACACTGAAATATCTTCTAACACACCATCTGATTTGATTACAGATCTATCTGCTAATTGCAGTAATGTAGGTGTATAAGAAGATTAGGAAGCTTTAGCTGTTCCATGGTTTGTTTGCTCATGATGTTTATAGATGCTCCTAAATAAATCAATGTATTTAGAATTTCAACTCCATTGATATGTGTTTTCACAATTAGACTTCCTGGATCTACGTATTTTTGTATGGCAACTTTTCCCATCATTATGTTTGTTATTTTTCCTACCAGGTGAATTATTTTTGTTTCTTTTGCTTTTTTTCTTGGTTTCTTTATGCTCAACTCCTTTATTGTTTTAGTTAGGATTGGAATCTCCTTAATGGCTTGTAACAAAGGAATTTTGATACAGACATTTTTCAATTCATCTAGAAAATCATAATTAGGCAACATAATCTGCTTTTCTACCCCTCTATCAACTTGTAATCTTTCAAGAAAAGGAGGTGCAGAAGTGGATACTGCTTGCTCAATGTTAGGAGTTGAGTTCACTAGTTATTTCTGTTTTCCATTTTCAGTATTTTAGTTTTGGAGAGATGTTCCTTCAAAACTTTTATTAGGTTGTAGAGAATCTTCCTCAGAATTGTCTTGTTCCTGAATAACTACAAAAGGCCTTTCATTTTCTAATATCCTACCAGATCTCAGTTGAACATCAATGAGATCTAGAGGAGTGATCATATCATTTGGAAATTGTTGTCCTTCCACCATGTAAGTATTCTGAGGATTTTTATTGTTGGGGTTTGGTAATGGTTGGGTAGGTAGCTGATTTTGTCTCTGCGGAAATGGTAGTAAGAGTTGAGGATTTTGGTTTTGAAGTTGAGGTTGCTGGTTTTGTTGTGGAAATGGTAGTGAAAGTTGAGGGTTCTGATTTTTAAGTTGTGGCTACTGATTTTGTTGTGGAATTTGTGGGGAAGGATAATTCTCATATGATGGAGGATATTGGTAATATTGAGAAAATCTTCCATAAGGATTTTGTATTCCTTGAGCCCAAGGTTGAGATTGAGATTTAGGTTGAGGTTGAGGCCAAGGTTGCTGCCAAGAATTCCAATTTGGTGGGGGTTGAAGATACATTTCATTGTTAAATCCCTAAATTTGTGGCCCCTGCCAAGGTCTTCTAGAGACAAAGCAAAGAGATTCTGCTGAATTTGGAATTGTTTCTTCTTGAAAAATAGCCTTAAGACCTGGAATCGAAGGACAACCCTTGGTCTCATGATTTTATGAAAAAATCATACAAGTCTCTATGATTTTTGCATCCAAAGGGAATTCTTTTAAAGCGTGTTTTTTCCTGCTTTTGGGATAGAAAATAGCTAAAGCATCAACCTCAGTTTTCTGCTTGTTTTGCAACTTAAGGGTGTCTATTTGCTCACTAAGGCTCCCTACAATATCTGTTTTGAAATTCATCAAGCATATTCCCAATTTCTGCCCTACTCACTGATACAGTTGCAGATTTATTTACTCTAACAAGAGAAGGATCTCTTGGACATTTCCCATTTTTGGATTTCCCTCTTGAGAGATGAACACATAATTCTCCTATGTCACTTAATGGGAGTTGAGAGATATCCCGCTTCCCCATCATGTTAAGGACATCTATCCACTCATCTCTAATGGCTTTTAATAGAAGAGCTTTTAAGGTATCTTCATCTAAATTATCCATCTTTGCTCTTTTCAAGTTATAGTTAAATCTCTCAATTAAATCCTCTAAATTTTCATCCTCTCTTTGCATCATTTTGAACACTTCATCCTTGTGATTGGTAGGCATGCAATAATCCAAATACCTGTCCAAAAACACTTTCTTTATGTCATTCCATGTTCTAGTGAACTGAGTGACCAACCCCATGAACCACTTCAAAGAAACTCCTTTCAATGTTGAGGAAACAAATTAATTTTTTGAGAGTCTTCTAAGTAATCATAGGTTCTGCACAAGACTTCAAACTCAAATAAAAATGTTTCAAGATCATCACTTTTTAACCCATGGAAATTTGGGAGGACAGAAGGTGAGATATTTTTCATTGTGGCATGTATTTCTCCATCAACTATAGGGAATCCAAAAGAATTGTCTATTTCCCTATTTCCGATGTCTCCTCCATTATGTCCTCTACCTCCTCCATTATTTACTCTACCTCTTCCTCTACCCCCTCCTCCAAACAATGTGAATTTTCCATCCTCTCCTTCTTCTGTCATTATAGTTTCTTCAGAGTCAGTATAAGGCTCAACCTGCAAGGTTAATTTATCTTCCTCTGGTTCCTCTATTAATGGTATGTGGGAGAGAGGTTCTACTTCTTCTTCCTCACTCAGTATTCTTAATTCTTCAACTAAAATATGCTCCCTTGTGGAGGTGAAAAAGGCTACTCCTTCTGTTGGAGATCCAAGATCTTCCTCCTCTAGGACTTCCTTAGTAGATGATGTACGAGATCCTCTTGATTGAATTTCTGACCTTAGAACTTCAAGAGTTCTATGGCTAGGAGTATGAGCTTGAGATGAAGGTGTATCTCTTCTTATTCTTGGTGGAGTAGGTGGTGTTGTAGGAATTTAACTCCTGCCTCTAGCTATAAATATACCCCTAGAGTCTCTTTCCCTATGCATATC
Source organism: Pinus taeda (assembly GCA_000404065.3). NCBI lineage: Eukaryota > Viridiplantae > Streptophyta > Pinopsida > Pinales > Pinaceae > Pinus > Pinus taeda. Next base: position 40,703 of record APFE031355255.1, on the reverse strand, counting down.
ATTTTTTTATATTTTAATGTAAGAGATAAAGTTACCTAATTACACTTCCCCGGAAATGGCACCAAAATGTTTAGTCAATTTAGTGTCCTAAATTGCTTGCATAAATTATCAACCGAGGTTTGTAAGCTGATGAAGTGTAGTGCACTATATGTGCTTAGTTAACCCTTCTTACTTTGTTGTTTTGTATTTTTATATTGTTTTGGGGGGTTTTTGTTCTTTGATTCCTAATGATGTACAATTTGATCTATGAGAAACTGAATCTAAACTTCCTAATGGTGAACCAAGAGTTAAAACTAGTTAAAATCTAATTTAAAGGAAGGAAAAAAACAGAGCATCTGTCCTATCTTGTCATTAATCCTAAGTCATGAGTCTAATTCTTAAAATTAAAGGTGAAGTTGTAATGCATGTTGAGATAAATATAGAGAATGAAATCAACTGAAGTACTTCTAGTTACTTTAACCTTCAATCTTGAAAGATAACCTTCTTGAGATGGAATACAAGCAACTTTTTGTACTTTGTGATCTAGAGAACTAAATGAAACATGCAGAAGGTAACTGATTCATTTCAACCATTGTGTGAAGTGAGTGTTTAACCATTTAGTATAGGATGAGTATCAACTTGAAATGGTAATAAAAAACATTCATTAACACCGTGTATTGACAATCTGAACTAGAAAATAAATAACAAAATAGTGAGTAAGCTAGTCAACAGTGCATTCTCATTACTTCAACCTTAGTCTGTTTAGAAACAAAATCGTTTCCTTTCATGAAATGTGTTGGAGAAACAAGACTGCATAATTGAATTTCAAGATTATGCTATTGATCAAAACTAAAATAAATCAAACTAAAGAAATCAATCTAAGTTAGAAATACTACTAAAAGCAAATGGTGACATTAAAACTAAACAGAAAACAAATGGAAAGAAAACCTCCTTCAGTGCAAGGGTCCTCTATAACTGACTGAGTTGAGCTCCTAACTAATTGAAAATGTTCTTTCAAATGATCATTGGTCAACACACGATTTTATATTATAAGCAGGAACGAAGTCCAAAAATACAGAGCTGAAAGTCTGAACTTAATACATCAAATTCTTCGAACCCCCCTCGGTTCTGTACAACCAGTATTTAAAAGGAAATAATCATAACTGTCTTTGAGGAAAACTAGCTACAGGTGACTTATACGTATTACAACAGGACTACGTAAAAGTCTGATAAGGTACAAGTGACTTGAATTCGGGCGAGATGTTTGCAGCAGAACCGTTAACACAGGTGGCTGATTCGAGTTAATGCTGCAACAGAATTGTTGGATTTATTGATTAACCACGAAAGAGTAGACAAAGATTCCTATTACTTTCGGGTATCATATGTTTGACTCCACCTTTGACTACGATCTTGAGCTTGCTTTCTTGTCGATCTGGGCTGAGTGACTAGGATAAAATCCATATGGAGAGGATTCTAGAGATGCCCATGTGGTCGGTTTCTTCATTTGACAACTAGGAACCTGTCAGACCATGGAAGTAGCTACGGAATACACAGTTAGATGCAAAATAGGCTACGTTCTGTAGCTAATTTGCAAAAATTTATTCAAATAGAAAAAACATAAAAATATAACATGTCAATCATTTAATGCCCTCCTTAAGACGAAACCTATCAGTTATCATTGATGGGGATCTGTAATCTTATGGAAAAGCAAGGGAAACAAGTGAGAAAAGATGTCAAGGAGAGGGTAATTATGAGGTTCAACAACAGGAATGGGAAATTTATATTTAATAGTGAGCTTGTTGAGCTCCCTATAATCCGAACACATGAGCCATGATCCATCCTTCTTGTGCACCAATACTACTGGAGTAGAGAAAGAACTTTGACTAGGTTGAATTATACTAGCCTCTAGCATTTCTGCAACCATATGTTCAATTTAACTCTTTTGGGCATAGGGATATCTATAAGGCCTGATGTTTGGAGGAACACTTCCTGGAATCAAATGAATAACATGATCATGATCATGAATAGATGGGATACCTTTGGGAGTCTCAAATACCTTGGAATGATTGTCCAAGACGTTTTGGAGTTTTGGGGAAATAGAAGATTTTGATGTTGGAACCTCTAGCAAACATAATTGTGCAATTACGCCTCATTGTTCTTTCTTTAGAATATTTTTCGTTCCATTAGAGCTGATTATATTTCTTGGTTTCCCAACGATACCTCTTAATTCAAATTCCTTTCCTTCCAAAGAAAATTTCTATAATATTCCTAATTAGCCATGGCTAATTAGAATATTCGATTTTGCTCAATTTTGCCTTCTATAGTTATTTATAAATAAAAGGGTGAGGAAAGGGGGACATAACTCACTTTTAGAATAAAGTCGCTCCCTAGTAGCACAACGTTTTGACTTAAAGGGGAGCCAAGAGGGCCATAGGACCACGTAGAGAAGGGGCCCACACAGACACTTGGAGGGACTGCGCAGATGGAGAGGGGCACGTGGCAAGAGATGGCTACGTTGGAGGAGGTGGGCCTTAGTGTTTTGAGAAAGGCCAATGCTATAAAGGAGAGAGGAGCCTCATCATTTTGGCATTCGATTATGTGCATTTGAGCTAGTCACTTCGACTTAGAGCATGCTGGTTGTTTAGCCTGTTTGCAACACTGTTTAGTGCTTTGAGTGTCTCCGTTCGAAGATCTCACCCTTAGCCCCAGGGGACTTCGAGTGCCTACTCTAGTAAGGTAGTTTCATCAGTCTTTTGTAGGAGGATCGATTTTGGAGTTGAGGAGAAACTGGGCATTGTGATGACTGTGCAGTCTTGAGAAAGAAAGACGTAATTCCTTCTGGTATGAGTTCCAGATTGGGTTTATGTGGAGGATTTGAGCAGGGAGATTGAGCAAGGGATTAGCCCTTGCATATTGGAGGATTTTGGCAGAGTTTTGGGCAAAGTCTTGGAGGGTTTACTTCAATGGCAGCGCAGAGCCTTGAGGGATAGCGTAGATCCTCAAGGGGGTGATTTTCGGGGGTTAGCTATTTCAGAAAAGCTTTCTGGGTTTTTATGGGTTTATTGAGCAGAGGCCAATTCCATAGTTTCAGCATTTTCTGTGGAGGGGAACAACCCCAAATCCTCACTTGATTATAGCAGTAGCAGCAACACAACAGTTCTCAGGTAGCTTGGACGCAGTTCAGAGAGAGGCCATTTTCTTCCATATTTCTTCACTTGCCTTGTGCAAGTCGAGGTGTTATCTTTCTGATCACCTTTGTAATCTGTCCATTACTCAGCATAATAAAATGCCTTAGCATTTCTCTCTACATTTCTTGAGTATCTGCTATATTCCGTGTATGCGTTGTTGTATATTGCACTACTGTTATTTTTATCTCTGTGAGCTTCCCGGCTACTATACCACTTGTGTGTTTTTCTGGTTGGAGTTTGCTTATGTTCGAGGGATATTACTAGAAAGGGATATTACAATGGTATCAGAGCATAGATCTGGCTTAGCTTGTGGAGCTAGCAGTCTATGACACCGAGGGAGAGGCCCTACATCTATTACAGAGGTAGGAAATACAGAGATATTGAGCGTAGGTTGGAGAACACCTATGGAGAGGGAGACTGTGTTCAGGTGGTGAATACAGAACAGAAGGAGCTTGTGGTGAACACAGAATAGGAGGAGCCTGTGGTGGACGCAGAACAGGAGGATCCGATGGCAGATGAGGATGGGAAGAGATTTGCGGACATGCTCCTCAAATCAGTGTAGAATCTATCGAGGCAGATCGAGGTGATGGGGCAGAGATTCACGACAGTGGAGGCTAGATAGCGTGAGAACCCACGGGTTTTCCAGGTTGGTGAGGGATCGGGTACATCCAACCATTTTCCAGAGCAGGGTGCCACTCAGCGTGATACTACTCAGTAGATGGCCTCACATGCCCCTACACACTCTACCACACCCACTTTCCTAGGAGCAGACACGGGAACCAGAGCCCAGCAGGAGGCAAAGCCCGGTCATATGGGCGATTATTTTGCAAAGTATCAGGCCTATGGGCAGGAGTTCAGGGATGCTCTCTCATTCGGAGACTTTTTTCAGCTCCAACGGGATAGTAGACCCCGCAACCATCACAGAGGATACTGGCATTATCATGACGGAGACACCCACTGTACAACTAGTAGATTCCACTTGCCTACGTTTGATGGTTCATCAAATAGTTCAGCAAAGTCTTCGGTGGAGAAGCTGGACATCTATTTCCAGCTTAACCAAATGTCGGAGACATAGGCCATCAAGGTGGCGAAATTACATTTGGATGGTGAGGCCCATGATTGGTGGTTCCATGGGATGGTTACACTCAGACACTCCATAGTGACGACATATGCCGAGTTCGCCAGGAGATTGATAGAGAGGTTTGGCTGGAGGGATCCAGAGCAACACTTTGTTGAGCTGACGAGGCTCAAACAGACCGGGAGCCCAGAGACCTACATTGTAGATTTCTTGAGGGTTTCAGTGATGGTGCCAAATCTATCCACGACATGGAGGATCAACATGTATGTTGAGGGGTTAGCAGAGCCACTTCGGGGTCTATTCCGATCCACTAGACCAGCCACGCTCCAGGATGCTATTAGTAGGACCCGGGACTTACAAGATGTCTTACTGGTGAGCTCCAGTATTGCAGCAATAAAGCTGCAACTCTTGGGACTCCCTTCTTTACTTTTATCAACCCGATAGTTCCTAACAAACTTGGAAGCGACGCTGCTATATGCACAAGTACTAGCTCTTGCCGCAGCTATCACTTGGTCAGCTAGCACAAGTCCACTAGGGGCTCAAGCCAACTTCTATGAGCTTTGCGAAGAAGCTTGTTAACTGATGGATGGAAGCTAACTCGAAGGAAGCTAATCTGCTTGCGAAAAGAAACTGAAAAACTGAAGGAAAGCACAAACCCTAGCAAACCCTAATTCTACCAGCGAGTCCTACTGATGCAAAGAAGAGAATGCAAGCTACTGAAATAGATGCCATTACTTCTAGGAAGGTAAAATACATGTGTCTAGACTACCTCTATCTGAAGAAAACATCTTTTTTTATTTTTGAATAAGTCGTCAGATTTATCATGCATAGGCTTTCACTGTTCTTGACTGTGTAGAGGTGGGTCAATGAGGAGCAACACTTGGAAGAGGTCGGGAAGGTTCAGAGAGGGCCTAAGGTCCCTAACACCCTTCCAGAAAGTTTCACAGAGTTTGGCTATCAAGAAACCTCAGTTGTGAGCTTCTACAGGAAGTCTGCAGGGGTTCTACAGGATGTTCAGGAATTTCTACAGGATGTTCAGAAATTTCTACAAGATGTTTAGAAATGGGATTTTGGAAGATGGATGAGTGAGGAAAGATGAAGGAATGGGTATGGAGGTAGGATAGGGGTCTGAAGTGGTCCAGGGACTGGTGGATGGAGTTGGGAGAAGGTGTAGATGGACGAATTTGCTCAAAGAAGGCTGAAACAATGGTTGCACAAAAAGGTAGGGTTATGTGAGAAAGATGACAAACGTGAGGCGAGAAACCCAGTTAGGAGATGGAACAGATGGTTCTAATGAAGTTTGGGTGGATGAAGAAGTGGTAGAGGTGCTCTGCACTATGTATTTCCAACTGAACCAATAAAGACTTGCAAGTAATCAAAGTCCTAGTTATACCAACTAATCTGATCTTGCTAACAGTAAGTGAAGAAAAAAGCTTATTTGCAAGGTAACCTATATATTTTACTATTCAATGAAACATTTCAAGAGCTGAAACATGTAACCAACTCTGAAATGAAAATGTACCTATATGCATGAAGCAATAATGTTTTTGTTGGGACAAACAAGGTACTTTGATCCAGCTCCCTTATTGATGGGGAGAGGTGAAACCAAGGTGCCGTTGGCCTTTTCTAAGCTTTTTCCCTATGAATCCTACCACCTATTCTAAACATCAGAAGCCTTTCTAACCATAAACAATGACCTAGTTAATCAACACAATTTAATCTGCCTAACAGAAATAATTTTGCAAATGCATAAAGGAGAAACAACAATGCATAAAGGAAAAATAACAATACATAAAGGAGGCCTTGGCTCTCAGGTTGGGCCCAACCTTAAGAGCTACGACTCCTATAAAGAACTCAGAGCTGATACAAAATAGGACTGCTTGTCATTATCAAAAATAATCATCAACCGAAAGTTATGCCACAATGGCTACAAGAAAACGAGCTGAAAGTGATAGCACTATAGTGAAAAAAATGCAATGGTTTCAAAAAGTAAACTACGAAGGCTGATGCCTTCTTATTTATACATCACGAGGGGCCTAGCAGGCCTCCTAAATTCAAGGGACTCGGCTGCCCCAATTGCTAGTAGACAGTCCCTTTTCCAAAATCTGCTTGGCTGCCTTTAGGATCCGTTTTGGTGGCCTGTGAGCTCGAAGTTGAGGGTGGAGATCCCAAGGAAGGGAAATTTAATGTCAAAGAAAACCCCCCTACAAATCCTCACCTCAAGCTTGGCTGTCACCTAGCCCATGATTGCTCGGTTTTGCTCCAACATTTGCCAAAAAAAAAAACCTGAAATAACCACGTATTAGCCTCCTAGGTAGAGTGACCACCCTTATTCGTTCAAATGACATAAACATACTAAAAAAATGCATAATCTATGAAAAATGGAGGATTGAACAAGGACAATTATGCAAAATGAGCCCAATAAGTTACCCAATTCGGGGCTCATCACTTACCCAGGACCCGGACACCTTACCCCTAGAGACAAACTTTCCAGCCGAAGGGGAAGGATGTGAGAATTCTGCCTCCAAGGGGGAATCCAAGACGAGCACAAATTGACGATGATACCAAGAGGGAGCTGAAGAAGAAACGATTGTGCTTTACCTGTCAGGAGCCGTGGGCACTGGGACATAGATGTGCTGCTGGCAAAGCACATTTTATTAAGGTCTTCTCCGAGAGTAGCGGGGAAGAGGATGAGGAGGTTGATGTGGAGGCAGGAGATAGTCATGTCGTGTAGGGTCCTTCGCCACCTCCACCGCCAGTAGCAAGTGGTGTAGCTTTTTCACTTACCGGAGGGGCCCTTACAACATTGCGAGGAGTCCCCAAGTATTTGACGCTACATGTACAGGGGAAAGGACGTGGCCAGCGAGTATCAGTTTTGGTTGACAGTGAGGCAACACACAACTTCATCGATGCACAGATGGTTGAGCAGAGAGGTATACAGACAGAGAGCTTTGATGGATTTTCAGTTTTGGTCCCAGGAGATCAGACCATGGTGTGTGCTTGTTATGTCCCAGAGTTATCAGTGATCATGGGCACCTACACACTGACTAACCATTTTTTCGTGGTCGATATTCTGGACACCAACATGATGTTAGGTGTTTAGTGGCTTATCACTCTAGCGAAGGTCACGACAGATTGGAAGACCCTAGAGATGGAATGGGATGATGAGAAGACAGGGAGGCATGAGAAGATATGGGGACAACACACATATCCGCCTCAGACTATTTTAGCTCATCGGATGGAGGCAATCTTCCGGAAGGGAGACGTAGAGTGGGCAGTGGAATTGCATGCATCAGAGGTAGGGACTACAGGGTAGATGGTACATCCAGAGATACAATCCATCCTTGACTAGTATGCCACAGTGTTTGGGGAGATTCCACTGAGACAGCCACCGGACCGGGGGATTGAGCACACCATTGAGCTTGAGAAGGGCATACAGGCAGTGATTACTACCACCTATAGGCATCCCAAGGCCTATCGGGATGAGATTGAGTGGGCCATTCAGGAGTTACTAGCTCTTGGGCACATTCGGCCAAGCATGAGTCCTTTTGCTTCTTCCGTGGTGTTGGTGAAGAAGAAGGACGACACATTGAGGATGTGCATTGACTACAGGGCCCTGAACAAGAAGACACTGAAGAACAGGTACCCCATACCCAGGATCGATGAGTTGATGGATGAGTTGAGAGGAGCGCGGTTCTTCTCAAAGATTGATTTGAGATCTGGGTACCATCAGATTCACCTGAGGGAGAAGGACATTCCCAAGACCGCCTTTAGGTGTCACTATGGGCACTTTGAGTTTTTGGTGATGCCCTTCAGGCTAACCAACGCCCCAGCTACATTCCAATCCTGCATGAATCACATCTTCCGCAGTCACTTAAGGAAGTTTGTGTTGGTGTTCTTTGATGATATCCTCATGTATAGCAGGACTTGGGAGGAGCATCTCCAGCACATTGAGACAATGTTGCGCATCTTGGAGGAGCAGCAGTTCTATGCCAAACTCTCCAAGTGTGAGTTTGGGTTGACGGAGATGTTATACTTGGGACACATCATAGGGGTGGACAGAGTGAGAGTTCACGAGGAGAAGATCAGGGCCATTAGAGATTGGCCAGAGCCGAGGAACATGATAGAACTTCGGGGGTTCATTGGCATTTGTACTTACTACCAGAAGTTCGTCAAGGGTTTCTCACAGCTTGCTGCACCCCTGACAGATCTGACGAGGAAGGGGGATTTCAGTTGGTCGGATACAACACAATGAGCCTTTGACAGGCTCAAGGATGTTATGAGCAGCTACCCAGTGCTTGCATTTCCGGATTTTTCGCAGCCATTCATTTTGGAGTGTGATGCATCGGGAGAGGGGATTGGCGCAATGTTGATGCAGGGAGGTCACCCTATAGCCTTTGAGAGCTGGAAGCTCCTTCCGCATGAGTGGTTGTATTCTATATATGACAAGGAGATGCTGGCCATTATGCATGCGTTGACCAAGTTTCGGCAGTATTTAGTGGGTAACAAGTTCAGGGTGAGAACTGATCACAACAGCCTCAGGTTCTTTTTGGAGCAGAAACAACTACAAGAGAGGCAGCAGAAGTGGATCAGTAAGATCCAAGCGTATGAATTTGACATTGAGTATGTCAAGGGTAAGAACAACGTGGTAGCAGATGCCCTTTCACGTAGACCAACCACGTTGTCTCTTATGAGCTTGGACACAGACTGGAGGGCTCAACTCTTAGTAGAGTACTCCAAGGACAGATTTTCATGTGAGGTTCTGGATGGGCGGGTGGTGGATGATAGGTATAGGGTGGTCGATGAGATCATCTACTACAGGTACCAGATCTTCTTGACTGAGGGATCTCAGCTCAAGAAGAAGATACTTTGGGCATCACATGATTCACCATTGGCTGGCAATCAGGGGTTTACCAAATCCTACAGGGCCATTAGAGAGAGGTTCTCATGGAAGGGCCTCAAGGAGGACGTACTCCAACATATCCGGGAGTGCGATGTTTGCCAGAGGAACAAGGGGGAGATGAGCCATCCCGCAGGATTATTGCAGCCTCTTCCCATTCCGGAGGGGAAATGGGAGTGTATTTCGATGGACTTCATCACAGAGTTGCCCATAGTACAGGGCAAGGATTGTATCTTTGTCGTCATTTATCGACTGACAAAGTACGCACATTTTTTCGCCATATCCGCACACTACACAGCAGCGCAGGTGGCCAAGTTGTTCTTCAGAGAGGTCTTCAGGCTACATGGTCTTCCTAAGACCATTGCCAGTGAGAGGGACAGCCATTTCATGGGTGGTTTTTGGCAGGAGCTTTTCTGATTGGTGTGGATGGAGTTGACACCGAGTACCAGTTATCACCCACAGGCGGACTGGCAGACAGGGATAGTTAACAAGTGGCTGGAGGGTTACTTGTGTAACTATGCCAGTGGGCAGTAGCGAGCATGGCTGAAGTCGCTGCATCTGGGGGAGTACTACTACAACACTACACATCACATGTCCATTGGTATGTCACCATTCTATGCTTTGTATGGATATCATCCTTTATCTTTTGTTGACGTGATATTTGGTGATAGCAAGGCTCCGAGAGCTAAGATTTGGATCCAAGAGAGTCAGGATATTCTCCGAGCTCTCAAGGACAATATGGCTACAACGCAGAACCAGCAGAAGCTATATGCTGACTGGGGTCGGGTGGAGAGACAGTTTGAGGTAGGGGATTTGGTCTACCTACGATTAAAGCCATACTGACAATCGTCAGTAAAGCAGAAGGGGGCTGAGAAGCTCAAGCCCCACTTTTATGGGCCATACATGGTGATACGCAGGATTGGACAGGTTGCGTATGAGTTGGAGCTGCCCCAAGGCAGCAAGATTCATAATGTTTTTCATGTATCATGCCTGAAGAAGGCATTGGGGCAACAGGTGACAGTGACAGATGAGCTACCACCCATGGATGATGAGGGGCATTTGGTGTTGCAGCCCGAGGCTATTACTGACACCAGGGAGAGGCAGCTGTGGAGCAGGACGGTCCAAGAATTTTTGGTGAGGTGGAAGAATTTACCGGATGAGGATGCCACTTGGGAGAGTGAGAAAATTTTGTAGCATCCATCACTTCAGTTGCTTGAGGACAAGCAACATTTTGCCGGAGGAGACTGTAATATTCCTAATTAGCCATGGCTAATTAGAATATTCGAATTTGCTCAGTTTTGCCTTCTATAGTTATTTATAAATAAAAAGGTGAGGAAAGGGGGACATAACTCACTTTTAGAATAAAGTCACTCCCTAGTAGCACAACGTTGTGACTTAAAGGGGAGCCAAGGGGGCCATAGGACCACGTAGAGAAGGGGCCCATGTAGACACTTGGAGGACTGTGTAGATGGAGAGGGGCACGTGGCAAGAGATAGCTACGTTGGAGGAGGTGGGCCTTAGGGTTTTGAGAAAGGCCAATGCTATAAAGGAGAGAGGAGCCTCCTCATTTTGGCATTCAATTATGTGCATTTGAGCTAGTCACTTTGACTTAGAGCACGCTGGCTGTTTAGCCTGTCTGCAGCACTGTTTAGTGCATTGAGTGCCTCTGATCGGAGATCTCACCCTTAGCCCCGGGGTTCTTCGAGTGCCTGTTCAGGCAAGGTAGTTTCATCAGTCTTTTGCAGGAGGATCGATTTTGGAGTTGAGGAGGAACTGGGCATTATGATGACTGCGCAGTCTTGAGAGAGGAAGACACAGTTCCTTCTGGTATGAGTTCCGGATTGGGTTTATGTGGAGGATTTGAGCTAGGAGATTGAGCAAGGGATCAACCCTTGCATATTGGAGGATTTTGGCAGAGTTTCGAGCATATTCTTGGATGGTTTACTTCAATGGAAACGCAGAGCCTTGAGGGACAACGTAGATCCTCAAGGGGGTGATTTTCGGGGGTTAGCTATTTCATAAAAGCTTTCTGGGTTTTTTCTGGGTTTATTGAGCAGAGGCTGATTCCAGAGTTTTAGCATTTTCTATGGAGGGGAACAACCCCAAATCCTCACTTGATTCTAGCAATAAAAGCAGCACAACAGTTCTCTTACAGCTTAGATGCAGTTCAAAGAGAGGCCATTTTCTTCCATTCTGAGTGTATTTCTTCACTTGCCTTGTGCAAGTCAAGGTGTTATCTTTCTGATCACCTTTGTACCCTCTCCATTACTTAGCATAATAAAATGCCTTAACATTTCTCTCTGCATTTCTTGAGTATCTGCTATATTTCGTGTATGCGTTGTTGTATATTGCACTACTGCTTTTTTATCTCTTTGAGCTTCCCGGCTACTATACCACTTGTGTGTTTTTCTGGTTGGAGTTTGCTTGTGTTCGTGGGATATTCCTGGAAAGGGATATTACAATTTCATGAAAAGTTCTTGAAAATTAATGTGAGAGAAAAAATAATTCTCAATGCAGGATATGGGAAGCCTCTTTGACAAATTTATCATTGCAAATCATGATTTTAAAGTTTGTCTTCAACTCTAGCTCTATTGTTGTGTTGGGACTCTCGGTCTATTGTTTTGCTGTTTGATTACTCTGTTCAGGTATAGTTTGTCATATGTTGCATATTTTGAGTCTTCTGAGAAATGTTGTGAATAATTCTGAGATAATGTTTTGTATGAAATCTTATATGTGTTTGAAACCTATGGAAGTGGCCACAAGTATTTATTGAGCATCAATTTTCCAAATCTTGCTCTCAACTTGTATATTATATCTAATGTACAGTTGTTGATCAATATAAATATAATAATTGGGCAAGACTTTTGGGTCTCAGATGTGTGCTCCATGTAAGGTTTTGATTTTAAGTCTAAATTCAATTGTTGTTATTGTGGCTCTATTGTATTAATGTATAAAGAATGCACCTGAATTTTGTTGTTCCTTGTTAAAAGTTGTTTTACACATATGGGCTCTTTGTATAAATTGTAGCATGTGCATAGTCGGTGACATATACTTCTTTGATTTCTCTAGTTTATTTTTGGAATTGAATTTCATCACAACTTTAGTATTTAACATATACAACCAACTCTACATAGCTAGGTCTCTTTGCCAAGATGATTATAAATTAAATATTTTGATTTTGGTGCCACATTGTGCGGAGCAATGAAACTTACCCCTTTACACGTGCACATGCTTTACGTCTGCACATGCATTAGTTTTGCATGCACTTTAGCTCCGCACATACATTTATTTCATACCCTTTAACTCCACAAATTTCTTACCTCAGCAAGTTCCTTATTTTGCAGATCCCTTACTTGCACCAGTTTAAGAGTTACTAAGATTTATCAAGCGGGTAGACTTATAACACATGCGTATAAACATTACTAAATAAAGAAGATTGTCAACACTAACGTTACACTTATCTTTTATATAAATACCATTCAATATATTTATGAATGGTATATGCCAAATTTAATAAATTCTTCTAATTAAATAATTAATGTGAATTCAAAGCAAATTTACTACTTTCACCTACAAGTTTGTCTTGCATGTATTGAAGTAAAACATAAAATATTCTGACTTGTTCATGCTTCTACAATATTGCAAAAGGATTCAAATGATAATTACCCTTGTACCTTTTCACCTAGTTTTCTTCCACATAGACTTTATTTGCATAGATTTCTTGCTTGCGCACGTTATTTTACTATGCACATGCCTTACCTCCATGCATTCTTCCCTTGCACAATAGTTCACCTTTCACACACATTTCCACTTCGGCATGGTTGCATGCATTCTCGCCTTCGAACACTCTTTTCTGCACACCTCCATCATGCTCATTACTTCACACAATTGATTTTCCACAACTATCCTTGCATGCTAATGATATCCTTGGAAACAAAAAATTGGCCAACTACAAATTTGTTTTTAAGGAACTAGAGGAACCATTTTGTTGCCTTTAACTCTACATCCTTATTTATGCATCCCAAAGGGTATGGGTTTAGATGATCAAGAACTTACAATCCCAATTTGTGGACCAGCTCCACTTGATCCAAGATCTTTTACTTATGGATGCATAAAGAATTATGTGTAAAAGAACATATTAACCAAGGAAACTTAAGCGCACATAAAACATGAAGAAAAGATAATGAGAGGCATAAATAGAGGACACAAGAGTTGATAACAGAGTTTGTCCAATTTGGACTACGTCTTCGACCCCTGCTCAACAGTGGGGAGGCTTTCATTCATTAAGTGGCATGAAAAATGAATAAGTATAATCAACATTTACATAAACTCCTTATACCTCCTTGTTGGAAGATGGACGAGAAATGGAGAGACTAGCTGCAGAAACAGATAGCACCATTGAATTCCTGGTGAAAAATCATGTAGAAAATCCTATCCAAATGCCCAATTCTGAGAAAAAGCCTTCCTACACCTCTCGAAATATTTTTGATACCCGCAAGATTCCCTGGGGCAAGGTTTCGACCTCTTGCCAGGTTCAAGGTTCCGATGCCTGCAAATAAAATATTAATTTCCATTGAAAACCGCGTCGAATCCTCCCTAAGCACATTTGCGAAGGCGACTCTTATACAAGTTCGTGCGTGAGTCAGTTTGGCGTAATGGCAAAGTTGGTTGGTCGTTGAGGAGAGGTTAGGGGATCAAATCCCGCCCCTCCTTAATATGGCACGGTCCTTTTGTTGGTTGGCACTAGTTTAAATATGGTGTGGTCTTGTTTTAATGGTGCTCTGTTCGGTTACGTTGTTTTGGGCGTTGTCCATCATTTTGGGGACCGCCCGTTTGGGGGTTGGCCACAAGGGTCGGGTAGGTTCGACCCCTGCCGGTTCCGTATCTTGGTTCTGCCCCTTCCATAACCGTTAGCGGCCCGGTCATTGATTGTCATTGTGTAGTTCCACCAGGGGTGGCAAGTCCATCAAGGGTGGCCCGCCCCCCATCCATTATATATGTTTTATATGGTTAGGCTCCATGGGGGTGATAGGAGTGACAAACCACCCTCCCCAACATATATTTTGATTTTCTAATGTTGTATAGTAGTCAGGATTTTGGGGTGGTGGGGTTGATGGTCCGCCACCCTTTTTTTAATACATTTTTTAACTTCTTTGCAACCACAACCACTTTAGAAAATTTCTAGAACCATAGGGAATACTAGGCAAATTAATGACCTCACGAATTTTCCCAAAAATTGATCGGATTTCGATGCCAGAACTGGCCAATTTGCTGCCCCCTTAGTCTGCCACTTGTCGAAGTCAACATTGAACTTTGACTGGTTCTATCTCCTCCATACGAGCTCAGATTTGAGTGCCGTTCACATCGTTGGGATCACGGCGACGAGCAATTTGATTTGATGCTGAGTTTGTTGATATTTTTCCACTTTGAAGTTTGAGCCTTTTCTCCATGCCACTAGTACTTTAGATATCTGCCTAGATCAATCCTCCCCACTGAGGAGATTTTGGACCACCAAAAGCTTTAACACATCCCTCACACTACCGTTGTCCTTGCCAAACCACACTTTCAAATACCTACACGCAAAACTGGTACATCCTTTGCAATCATATACAACCATACATGACTAAAAAAACCCCTTATTTGCCAAGATTTTATAACACACTCTTTGGTCAAGGATTACATAATAAAAACCAATACCTCAACTACTCATAAGAAAAGGCCACAAACATCATCGTGTCATTTTGAAGCGATGGAAAACATATCATCCCTTTTACATTTACTTGCAACACATGATTTACAAACAGTGGCCGTAACAAGCTACTATCTAAAAAACCATCTTTACACTCTAAATATAGAAATGCTTCACTTTATTGATATCAAACCCTTAAGATAGGGCAACACCATTCGCTCCTTAAGGAAGGAGAACACTCCACAAGCCATATGCTTGTTCATACAATAATCCTTGTTATAGATCTGATACTAAAATATAAGACACTGCAAATAAACCCAAGAAATAACAAGATTTGAATAGAGATAGAAATGCTTCTTTATTGGTCAAACCTTTAAGGTAGGGAAACACCATACATTCACTCCTTAAGGAAGGAGAACACTCCACAAGCCATCTGCCTGTTCATACAATAATCCTTGACATCTCTCAATGTGGAGTCTCCAGCCTTTATATAGGCCTCATACATATAATACCATGGGTCATTACTATGACTCCCTCAATACCATCTATCTAATACCATGGACTCATTACATTATTGCTAACTACTTGTGGTCCCTTACATGATACGGGTTAACCACCTTATTTATTACTATTGACCATCCATTATTACATTATTCCATTGGGTACCTCCCTTTGTACCCCATATTATCCCCCTTAGGTATACTACATTCCACCCCCTTAACATATTTCATCCCCGAAACATGGGAAGAACACAAATAATAAGATCTACTCAAAAGAGTAGTCCACTAGTACCATGCACGTGCATCTAGCCATCCAAGAGAAAGGTGAACCCTTGATCTCACTGGTGCCTCGCTCGCTTGAGATGCACTCTGACCCTCGTGCCTCTTTTGTGTTGATGTGTAGTAGGTGGATCATCGCTCCTCTCTATCTGTCATGTCGGGGTTGTTGTCCTTGTGGCTAATTTGTTTCCATCTTGTTGGTTGTTTTCTTGCGGGGTGATGTGTGGGTGGTGATATGCTGAAGTTTTAACCCATGGTGTCTTTTTCTTTAGTTCACCACTTAATGGAGCCTGATTGGTAGTTGGTACATGTTGTGGTGCCTACTGTTGTTTCTTATCTTCCAATATTACTTCAACCACTGAGTCCTCATCCGATGTAACATTTACTGCTTCAACCTCCTTGGACTCTACTTGTTTTTCTATTTGTGTTTGGTTGTCGACCATCAAAGGCTCATCATCTAATGTGTAAGTGTCATTAGAGCTTTGTGTTTCTGCCTCCATGGTTTATGCTTGGGTCTTAGTGGAAATATCCTGCAATATAATTTTCTTCTTTTTATACCAGAGCTTCAAGAATTTCTTCTACACATTAACATTGACGGTGCCCGCAAATTCCATCCAAGGATATCCCAAAACAACATCCATGTTATCCATATCTGAAGTATAAAAGTCACAATACAACACATACTTATCCATAAAAAGCTTCAAATATTTATAAACTTGAACATCCTCATTATCAACCTATATGTTTTCAATGTGTTTTGCTGGAACTTGCAATTTTTTTGCTAAATTAGCATTGATAAAATTATGCTTGCAACTAAGATTTATAGACACAACGATCTTCTCCTTCTGAATCAATCCTTGAACCTACAATAAGGAAATACTAGCACAAAATAACCCTTTAGGTTTCTTGGTTTCCTTCTTTCTCGTACCAATAAAATCTTTGCTAGGTTTTGTGGTTTTCTCCTTTGTAGTATGAGACCATTCATCCAAAAGTAGTTCTTCCATTACATCAGTGCTACATAACCTCAGAAACTCACTGTCAAGTGATTGCCACCACATAGCGGCCTCATTTCTAAAATAAGACCCTATTTGTTCCTTCCAATGCTCTGGATGGTCCAACTTATGACATGCTATAAAATTTTCAATAGAAATACAATCATATTGTCCTTTGAAAAACTTACTGTTATAAGCTATGAAGAGAGTTTGTAAAACAAATCGCTTACTTTGCGAAAATTTGAAATGGCCACAATTTTATCAATGTTTCTCAGAATCCCTATTATGACCTGTTTTCGAAAATAGAACAACCATTTTGAAACTTCATGTAGTAGAAATCCCGATCTAGGCACTGGAATTGCAGATCCGCGCTACAACTGTCTCGCCATCACAAAATTTTTCTGAAAAACGAGCTGATTTTAAATCAGTGATATCTCCCTCATCTAGACTCTGATTCGACTAATATTTTTTTTGAACTTGGGTATTTTTTCACAAACAATCCAGATCCGCAATTACATTCTGTAGATTTTGCACCAGAACATACATATCTGCTCCACAAACTCGCTTCCTTGAAAAATGTCTACCACCCAACTGATTTTTAAATCAACAATATCTCCCTCATCCAGACTCCGATTCGGCCGATTTTTTTTTCAAACTGAGTAATTTTTCACCAACAACCCATATCTGCAATTAGATTTTATGTATTTTGCCCCAAATCATACATATATGATATGCAAACTCATTGCCCTGAAAAATGTCTGCAACACCACTGATTTTTAAATCAGCGATATCTCCTTCATTCGGACTCCAATTCGCCCGATTTTTTTTGAACTTGGGTATTTTTTCACAAAAAATCCAGATGTACAATTATATTTCACATATTTTTGACCAAGACGTACAGATCTGATCTGAAAACTTGCTGCCCCAAAAAATTCCTGCAAAAATAACAAAAAAATATTCTCCACTTTGCCCAAGAAAGTGCTCTGATACCCCTTGTTATAGCTTTGATACCACTTGTTATAGATCTAATACCAATTTTTATAGCTCTGATACCACTTGATATCAATAAAGTGAAGCGTTTCTATATTTATATATTATAATTTCTTGGGTTTATTTCCATTGTCTTATATTTTCATATCAGATCTATAAGTATCAGAGCTATAACAAGTGGTATCAGAGCACTTTCTTGGGCAAAAATGGAGAATTTTCTTTTAATTTTTTGCAGGTACTTTTTGGGGAGGCGAGTTTGCTGATTAGATATATACATTTTGGGGCAAAATCTGCAAAATGTAAATTGCAAATTTGAATTATTTGTGAAAAATACCGAAGTTCAAAAAAAATATCGGCCAAATCGGAGTTCGGATGAAGGAGATATCGCTGATCTAAAAATCAGTGGTGTCGCAGACATTTTTTTGGGCAGTGAATTTGCAGATCAGATTTGTATGATTTGGGGAAAAATATGCAAAATCTAATTGTAGATCTAGGTTTTTGATGAAAAAATACTCCATTTAAAAAAAAAAATCAGTCGAATCGGAGTCCGGATGAAGGAGATCTCGCTAATTTAAAAATCAGTGCTATTGTAGACATTTTTTGGGGAAGCGAGTTTGCGGCATAGATCTATATGTTCTAGTGCAGAATCTACAAAATCTAATTGCAGATCTAGATTATATGTGGAAAATTACCCAATTTCAAAAAACAATTCAGTTGAATCGGAGTCCGGATGAGGGAGATATCGCTGATTTAAAATCAGCTATTTTTTTCAGCAATTTTTTGTGACGGCGGGACAGTTGCAGCGCGAATAGGAAATTCCAGTGCCTAGATCAATATTTATATCATATGGGAAGATGCATAATGGTTGTTCCATTTCCGAAAACAGGTCATAATATGGATTCTGAACAATATTCACTGAATTGTGGCCATTTCAAATTTTTGCCAAGTAAACGATTTGTTTTCAAAAACCCTCTTCATGGCTTATAACAGTAAGTTTTTTACAGGAAAAAATAATGGGTCTTCTATTGAAAATTTTATAGCACATCTTAAGTTTGACTTCCCAGGGTGTTGGAAGGACAAAATAGGGTATTATTTGAAAGATGAGGTTGTTATATGGTGGAAATCACTTGACAGTGAGATTCTGAAGTTATGTCGTGCTGACGAAATTGAAGAACTACTTTTGGACAAATGGTCTCATACTAGAAAGGAGGAAACCAAAAAATCTAGCAAAGATTTTATTTTTGCAGGAAAGAAGAAAACCAAGAAACCTAAAGGGTTATTTTCTGCTGGTATCTCCTTATTACAAGTTCATGGATTGATTCAGAAGGAGAAGATCATTATGTCTATAAATCCTAGTTGCAAGCATAATTCTATCAATGTTAATTTGATAAAAAAATTGCAAGTTCCAGAAAAACACATTGAAAACACACAGGTTGATAATGGGGATGTTCAAGTTTATAAAGATTTGAAGCTTTCTATGGATAAGTATGTGTTGCATTGTGAATTTTATACTTTAGATATGGATAACATGGATGTTGTTTTGGGATATCCTTGGATGAAATCTGTGGGTACTGCCAATATTAATGTGCAGAAGAAATTCCCGAAGCTCTGGTATAAAAAGAAGAAAATTACATTGCAGGATATTTCCATTAAGACCCAAGCAGAAGATGTTCCAGGGACAGACACATTAGATGATGAATCCTTGATGGTCGACAACCAAACAAAAACATCAAACCAGGTACAGGTAGAGTCCAAGGAGGCTGAAGCAGAAAATGTTACAGGTACAGTGGTTGAAGTAATATTGGAAGATAAGCAACAACAAAAGACGTCACAACATGTACCAGCTACCAATCAGGCTCCATTAGGTCGTGAATTAGAGAAAAAGACATCGTGGGTTAAAACTTCAACATATCACCATCCACATCACCCCGCAAGAAAACAACCAACAAAATGGCAACAAATTAGCCACAAGGACAACAACCCCAGCATGACAGATAGAGAGGAGTGACGATCCACACAGAAGAGCTGCGACAGTCAGCTTCCATCTCAAGTGAGCTAGGCACCAGGTAGATCGGCGTTTCACCTTTCTTTGGGATGGCTAGATGCACATGCATGGTACCAGTGGACTACTCTTTTGAGTAGATCTTATTATTTGTGTTCTTCCCATGTTTCAGGGACAAAACATGTTAAGGGGGATGGAATGTAGTATACCTAGGGGGGATAATATGGGGTACAAAGGGAGGTATCCAAGGGAATAATGTAATAATGAAATGGGTCATAGTAATAAATAAGGTGGTTAACCCATATCATGTACGGGACCACAAGTAGTTAACAGTAATGTAATAAGCCCATGGTATTAGATAGATGGTATTGAGGGAACCATGGTAATGACTCATGGTATTGTATGTATGAGACCTATATAGAGGCTAGAGACTCCCCGTTGAGAGGTGTCAAGGATTATTGTATGAACAGTCATATGGCTTGTGGAGTGTTCTCATTCCTTAAGGAGTGAATGTATGGTGTTGCCCTACCTTAAGGGTTTTGATCAATAAAGAAGCAATTCTATCTATATTTAGATCTTGTTATTTCTTGAGTATATTTGTATTTTCATATATTTGCAGGTTAGATCTATAAAAATAGTTCTATATTGAAGCATTTCTATATTTGCAGGTTAGATCTTATTATTTGTGTTCTTCCCATGTTTCGGGGACAAAACATGTTAAGGGGGGTGGAATGTAGTATACCTCGAGTGGATAATATGGGGTACAAAGGGAGGTACCCAAGGGAATAATGTAATAATGGAATGGGCCATAGTAATAAATAAGGTGGTTAACCTATATCATGTAAGGGACCACAAGTAGTTAGCAATAATGTATAAGCCCATGGTATTAGATAGATGGTATTGAGGGAACCATGGTAATGAATCATGGTATTGTATGTATGAGGCCTATATTGAGGCTAGAGACTCCACATTGAGGGATGTCAAGGATTATTGTATGAATAGGCATATGGCTTGTGGAGTGTTCTCCTTCCTTAAGGAGTGAATGTATGGTGTTTCCGTACCTTAAGGGTTTGATCAATAAAGAGAAGCATTTCTATATTCAGATCTTGTTATTTTTGGTGATTATTTGCAGTTATTGGGTATATTGGTATTATTTTCTTATATTTCAGATCAGATCTATAACAAGTGGAATTAGAGCTATAACACTGCCCCTTCCATAACCGTTAGCGACACGATCATTGATTGTCACTGTGTAGTTCCACTAGGGGTGGAAAGTCCACCGAGGGTGGCCTGCCCCCCATCCATTAGATATGTTTTATATGGTTAGGCTCCATGGGGGTAGCAGGGGTGACAAATTGCCCCCCCCAACATATATTTTGATTTCCTAATGTTGTATAGTAGTCAGGATTTTGGGGCGGTGGGGTTGATGGTCCGCCACCCTTTTTTTAATACATTTTTTAACTTCTTTGTAACCACAACCACTTTAGAAAATTTCTAGAACCATAGGGAATTTTAGGCAAATTAATGACCTCACAAATTTTCCCAAAAATTGATCAGATTCCGATGCCGAAAATGGCCAATTTGCTGCCCCCTTAGTCTGCCACTTGTCGAAGTCAACACTGAACATTGACTAGTTCTATCTCCTCCATACAAGCTCAGATTTGAGTGTTGTTCACATCGTTGGGATCATGGCGATGAGCAATTTGATCTGATGCTGAGTTTTTTGATATTTTTCCACTTTGAATTTTAAGCCTTTTCTCCATGCCACTAGTACTTTAGATATCTACCTAGATCAATCCTCCCCACTGAGGAGCTTTTGGACCACCAAAAGCTTTAACACATCCATCACACTACCAATTTCTTTGCCAAACCACACTTTCAAATACCTACACGCAAAACTGGTACATCCTTTGCAATCATATATAACCATACATGACTAAAAAAAAACCCTTATTTGCCAATAGTTTATAACACACACTCTTTGGTCAAGGATTACATAATAAAACCAATACCTTAACTACCCATAAGAAAATTCCACAAACATCATCGTGTCATTTTGAAGCGATGGAAAACACATCATCACTTTTACATTTACTTGCAACTCATGCTTTATAAATAGTGGCCATAACAAGCTACTATCTAAAAAAACCATCTTTTACTTAATAAAGTAAATGGCTCATATTCCTGTGGCGGATTTTCTTGTGGAATATCTTCAATGAATGGATCCTTCATGGGTGCTTTTTGGGTCTGAAGTGTCTGACATGTAGGTTTATGATGTTCATCCTTGTTGTAATGATTCTTCCTCTTCCAGACTTTCTAGATCGTCTTGGAGCGCTTTCTCCCGATGTGCCTCTGATAAGTGTACATGGATCCCTCTTTGTCACTGGAATGTGATGAGGTTACCTCATCATCTATTGTTGGTGGGTTGCTGGCTATTTTGGAGCATTCCCCAAATTCCTTCCTAATATACCCAAGTCCTACATGATGAGGCAATTCGTCTACTTTGATGGGGTTCATGATGCCCCAGTCATTAATTCCGAGGCCCTTCCCCTGATACCCCATTTTCTTCAAAAATTTGGATCCAATACCTATATTATGTTTTTCAAAAGCAGTGAAATTATCATTAGGAAAGATACATGAAACTAAATAATAAATTTTTACCTCAGGGTGGTTATGCTGCAATTTTTCTAAGGCCTCATCCTTAGCTTGCAACTAGCATAACAACCTTTGTTTCTCCCTCTTTACTTCCTATAGGAGTCTCCTTAGCTCAACATTCTATGCTTGAATGCTTTGGTTGATCTCCTCAAGTTCCTAGAGCCATGCCGCATTGGGTGTCCTTTTCATCTTTGGAACAATATTTATTGAAACTCTTGTTTCATCACCTGAATTAGAACCCAGATCGACGGGTCCATCTGTTGCGATTCTAATAGCTACAATCTTCCTTTCGTCACCGGAATATGACCCTAGGTCAATTGGTCTTCCTTTGATTCACAATCTTGATCTTGTTGCATGGTGGTAACTGTCTTCTGCTTCTCTTTTCTATCATTCCTCTTCGGTCTCAGTTGAGAGTGCAGTTTCCAACAATTCTCTTTGTCGTGTCCCTCTTTATCACAATGTGTACAAGAGGGCTTTTCCCCTCTTCTCTTAGTTGTTGCACTCTTTTTGGGTGGTCATTTTGTTCATGCATCCCTCTACTTTCAAAATGGATGGCCTTCACACTAGCCTCATCGATAGTAGTAGGCTCACACAATAATAATGAATGCCTTATGTAACTATGTAAAGAACTGATATACTTCATTACACTCTGTGGTGAATCTAACGAAATGCACAAATTCAATGTTTGTTTTCTAATTTATTCTTCAGTGAAGTTTTGCACATTTTGACCCTTGCCTTTCCTTAGGTGTTTCCATTCCATTAATTCTTTTTGTTTATATCCCAAAGGGTAAAATTAATTCTTCAATGCAAAAACAAAATTTGACCATGAGAAGAGAAGGTTACCCACATTTTTGTTTCCTTGCAATCTGCTATCCCACAAAACAAGAGCGATGCCACTCAGTCGAAGGGATGCCAACTGGATCTTTTCCTCGTCTTCCTTGATTTGTTGAATCCGACAGTAGACCTCAATCTGTCTAATCCAAATGTTGAGCTTTTTTGCATTACATTCCCCAACATACATAGGCAAGTCAAACTTTATATCTAGTTTGAGGACATGTTTCTTAGATCTATGTCTATTACATCTGTGAGAATGATGAGAAGAAGAAGATAAAATGTCACTAAAAGATGGAGAGGGAGGAGGCTTTTATCCACTGCCTCCATGATTTACCAATCGATGGTCATCGACATCTTTCTTCTCATGCTTCATTGCCTTTTCATACTCTGAAAACAACTTGTCCACTTTCTTTGCCATGTTGTAGTATGCCTTGCAGTAATTCTGCTCCTCTTCCCAACGAGCTTCCTCATTTGCCATATTTATTCTTCGTGGTGCACGTCCTGCTTCAGGATCAAAGGACTTAAGTTTTCCTTTGCCTCTTTGTAGCTTGTTCCTGGTTATCATAAACTCATGCAATTTGCATCGCCAAAGATCTGCTCCGATACCAAATTTTATCCAAGATCTTTGGATTATGGATGCATAAATAATTACATGTAAAAGAGAATATTAAGCAAGGAAAATTAAGCGTACATAAAACATGAAGAAAATATCATGAGAAACATAAATAGAGGACACGAGAGTTAATAACGGAGTTCATCCAATTTGGACTACATCTCCGGGTCCTGCTCAACAATGAGGAGGCCTTGATTCATTAAGTGGCATGAAAAATGAATAAGTACAATCAACATTTACATAAACTCCTTATACCTCCTTGCTGGAAGATGGACGAGAAATGGAGAGACCAATTGTAGAAACAGATAACACCATTGAATTCTTGGCGAAAAATCATGCAAAAACTCCTGTCCAAACATCCAATTCTGAGAAAAATCCTTCCTGCACCTCTCAGAATCTTTTTGATACCCCCAAGATTCCCTGGGGCAAGGTTCCGGCTTCTTGCTAGGTTCAAGGTTTATGGCCTGCAAATAAAATATTAATTTTTGTTGAAAACTACGCCGACTCCTCCCAAGCGCATCTGCGAAGGCAACTCTTATACAAGTTCGTGGGCAGACTTTACCATGTGAGTCAGTTTGGCACAATGGAAAAGTTGGTCGGTCATTGAGGAGAGGTCGGGGGATCAAATCCCACCCCTCCTTAATATGGCTCGTCCTTTTGTTGGTTGGCCCTAGTTTAAATATGGCACGATGTTGTTTTAACAGTGCACTAATTGGTTACATTATTTTGGGCATTGTCCATCATTTTGGGGATTGCCTGTTTGGGGGCCGACCACGTGGGCTGGGCGGGTTCGACCCCTGCTAGTCCCATCTTCTAGTTCTGTCGTTGCCATAACCGTTAGTGGCCTAGTCATTGATTGTCACTGTGTAATTCCACCAAGGGTGGCCTGCCCCCCATCCATTATATATGTTTTATATGGTTAGGCTCCACGAGGGTGGCGGGGGTGACAACCCGCCCCCCAACATATATTTCGATTTTCTAATGTTGTACAGTAGTTAGGATTTTGGGGTGGCCGGGTTGATGGCCCGCCACTCTCTTTTTAATACATTTTAAAACTTATTTGTAACCACAACCACTTTAGAAAATTTCTAGAACCACAGGGAATATTAGGAAAATTAATGAACTCGCGAATTTTCCTGGAAGTTGATTGCATTCCGATGTCGAAACTAGCCAATTTTCTGCACCTTAGTCTGCCACTTTTCCAAGTCAACCCTGAACTTTGACTAGCTTTATCTCCTCCACGAGATCTCATATTTGAGTGTCATTTGCACTGTTGGAATCAGGGAGACGAGCACTTCGATCTGATGCCGAGTTTGTTGACATTTGACCACTTTTCTTTTTGGGCCTTTTCTCCATTGCACTGGATCACTACTGCAATGGGATTCACCTATGATCTTGAGTTAAACAAAGCATCAATCTTTGTCTTCTTGACCTGTACCTTGATGCAGAAGAATTTGATCATTTCTTTCTCTTCCTACTACTGAAGGATTCTAAAATTCATCTTCTTCTTAACTGATGTACTAAATATATTCTCATCCACATATGAAATTCTTTCAACTTGCTTGCTCAAATTGATGGCCATAATATTCTTCTTCATATTGTCTTTCCTTTCTTTCTTCGTGTTAAACTCTATGGGCAATTTCTAACACTTCTCTTTTGTATGGCCATCAATGTTATAGAGGTTGTAGTGGTTACTGGGATCTTTGCATAGGTGTTTTGTGGTTTTTTCCCCATTTACACTTCTTATTCCCCTCCTTAGAAGCATTTTATTTCTCCTTCTACTTCAATCCACTTGATTTACTTTTCTTCAGGCCTATGTTTTCTAGGTTTTGTGCCTGTACACAAGCCTCGCCTATCGATCTAGGCTTGAATAAAATTATTTGCTTCTGCAGATGCCTGTGTAGAACCCCCATTTACTTAAGGAGTACATTTGGGTCCTTTGGGGAGATATCCAATATTGTACCATCTTTTTGAACTTTGTGGTGTACTCCTATACACTCTGGCCCTACTTCTGCTTGAAGTAGTGCCACTGGATCCACAAGTACTCTAGATACATGATAGGGTAAAATTATGAATTTATGAGGGTTTTAAACTTCTCCCACTTAGCCATTGGAGAATCTCCATCCAACCTCAAGGTCTTTATGTGGCTTTCCCACCAAGTTAGGATATGACCCTCTAATTTTAGCTACACAAATGAAATATTTTATTTTTCCTCAATAAGATTGACATTGAAATACACTTCTAATTGCTACAACCAATGATTTAACTTCATAGTGTCGATCTCAAATTGATATGGCTTGATATCGATGTTCATTTCCAATTTTTATTAGGGACCATGAATATGTAACGCCCTCCTCCCACATCTACCCAAGTAACCGGACAAATGGGGTAAACATGTGACGAGAAGTTACTATGATATTATTCGACCTCCTAAGTCATGTTAAGGAAGTGGAACTGATAGAAACACACCATACAAACCTTCAAAATCAGCAACAAGAATCCTAAGAACCATCTGAACCTTTCATGTAACCAGTACCTGGGTCCCATTGAGGTCCTAGACCACTTGATCCTTGGACGCTCCCATGCTATGTGCCTGACAGCATCCAAGAGGCTCTAGATGCTCTCATGACAAGGCATGCTAGCATCTAGGGACTATTTTTCTCAGTGTTGTGCCAACATCCCCAAGATTTGAGCCACTTTTTCAAGCCCAGTGTCCAGGTCACTACACAGAATTGAATGACACCTTCAAAACAAAAAGATAACAAGGAAACAATGATGCAAGTGCAAATACTTGAACAGGCCCTTTGACTGGATCCCTACAAGGCATGATAGAATTTTAATCAAACATATCACAAATATGTAATCTATAGGTGTAAATATCAGATCTAAGCATAGGGGTCTCATACTCATTTGATAATCGCTAAGAAACATTGATTCCTCAACATATTAGTTGCAGTTTCATCTGTTAGGTCATAGATACATTGTTCATCCATTTACAAGTAAAAACATGATGAGATCCATACATAGATACTATCATAAAACATATACATAACCAAGATAATAGAAACATAAATACCAAAGAAATCACAACCATATGATCCACATATAAACCAATATAATACTCATAGAAATACAAGGAGAAATAACCTCATATTGATGATTCAAAATCCAAACCTGGGATGGGACTACCATGTTTCACCCGACCATATAATGGCTGAGCCAAATCTCTCTTCAGCCATTCACCCCCATGCCATATTCTAGGCATGAATGTGGGATCTCATAAAACACATCAATCCAAAACCATCCAGGGCTTCCAGAGGCCAACCACCTCAACCCATCAAACAATGATTCCACTTCATGGTCATACATCACAAAACCATCATCAGATTGGTCTCTACCCAACCCTTCTTGGGCTCCAAAACGTTTGTTCCAACCAAGGCTTCCAAGACTAGTAACTTAACCCACAACTGTCACCAAGCTTCCAAAGCATTTGTCCAACAAGAGCTTCCAGGACTAGTAACTCAACCCACCAAGGGCTTTGAGAGCATTTTTCCAACCAAGGCTTCCAAGACTAGTAACTCAACCCAAACTGTTATAGGGATTCCAGAGTGTTTGTCCAACTAGGGATTCTAGGAACTAATAACTCAACCCAAGCTAAAGGAAACATGAGAACCAACCAAAAAACAAAGAAATAAATCCACAACACCATGGATATCCAGGAAATGACAAAGATGAGCAAATCCACTGTCAATTGAGGTAATCCTCCATGCCAGTGATAAATCATGACCAATAATCCACATGCATATGCCATGCATGCCAAAAATAGTGAGGGAAAGATACATGCAACTCAGTACTTGTAAGCCAAATATGTTGTAGCTACTGATCCTGAGGTCCTCTTGTGCTTTCCTACTATTCCGTTGCCTTCTTGCTCCAAAAATCCAAGTATGCCACACTCTCCAAGAGTGCTCCAAGAAAACTCTAAGTGTCCAAGAGTATGAGAGAGAGAGAGAGAGAGAGAGAGAGAGAGAGAGAATAGAAGAGAGCTCCGCCAAAACTGAACAGACCAAGCTTACCCATTGATCCTCAAAATCCTTTTTTATTAATGAGGCCTCTATTTTCTTCATTTTCCATTATTTTCCTTCATTTTCCTCCTCACATGCAACATGTGACCTTTCACCTTCCTTTTCTCCTAATTTCCATTATTTTTCATAAATAAATGTGCCAAAATGCCACTTTACCTTTCCAAATCCATTGCCAATTTCCTTAGCCATAATAACTGAAATGAAAACCCACTAGGATGTTTTTCCCACCATTCATCTTGGAATAGATGTCCCATCACCGTGGCTTTATATATTTTTACATGGATTTTTAATCAAGGCTGTTACAGAATGATTCATGACACGTAAACTAGGTTTATCTCTTTTGGGTCCTTTCTTCGACTTAATGTTTGTTTCTTCTCGATCTCTTGATCTCCCCTCTAATCTATCCTCTGCATTAGAACCCCCATCTCCTCTGAGTAGCATAAGCTATTATTAAGGGAAAACATGAGGAGATTCAAATTACAACTTTTATCTACAACTTGTGCTTCCAACCATAAAAAACTTTCCTTCACACGATCAAGAGGGTCATTCATAGATTCGTTGGCCATGATTAAGGTTTTACGACTTTTGGCTTAATTGACCTAGATCACCTGCAAATATCCATAATATACCCAAAGAAACCTACTCTGCTACTAATATGATCCATAAACTGCTATGGGTATTGCACAAGATAGTTTTTCATAATAGATCTGATAAAACTATAATTAAAAATAAAAAATATACATTATTAAGGTTTTAGTTCTCTTTAGATTTCAAAATCTTTAGCTTGTTGTTAATTTTGTATGAATGTAAATTAAAATTATGTAGAAAATAGAGAACAATGAAATAAAAAATCACAAACCATAATTTGACACAGGATATAACTCGAGAAACCCTTTCGGGAGAAGCCCCAACTGAAACGTGAGGTTGCTCTGCTCTATTTCTTTGAATCGAAAAATGGTTACGAGTACAAAGAAGTATGACCTATGCCTTGTGGACTACTGCAATGCGAAAATCATCTATGTGTGCCTTATCTCATATCCCTCTCTTGGCTACTTTTTCTCATGTATGGGACAAATGCACTAAAAAAGAATGGAACACCTTTTCCTCCTAGTTGCACGGTTATAACATAACTCGATAGCCTATTAGTGGTTAGGTTTGACTACCTCAACACTTAACTAGGGTGACATTATGGACTCTTATAAAGTATTCTTCATCATAATCATGTGGATAGCACCTTTTACATGAATAATGAGGCATAACGTGGTATCCTCTCGAATTATGGTGCTGAAAGCAGGAAGGTCAACTCCTAAGTGGCATAGCTTTTGTATACAAACTTTTATTGACGCGATTCTTTCGTTGTTGGAAATGTATCTTTATGTAAAAAATGATAAGAATTTTCTATACTAAATCAACAAATTTTAACCTCCAAAAAACATTGTTTGATGCCTCCAAATTCTCCTGCAAGGTTTCAGATCCCAATTCTCCAAACTGGGCCCTGCCGATAAAAATAGTCCTATGAGCTGATTCCTCCTCTTTTTCCACTCTGAAGCATTGAGATGGATTCCAAATAATATAATGATCCAATCTGGATCAAATTGATCTTCTTTTCTTCCTTAGGGGCAACAACCATCTCCCCCCTGACGCCTAGACATGCATTGTCATGGCATGATGTATTAGAAAGGGAAAAACCAATCACAAACAAGGGAGAAGGTACAAAGTCTAGAAGTGCCAAAAGGAAGACTAAAATGAGAATTGGTGGGAGTCTTAGTCAGGTTATTTTAGCATGGGACAACAATACAGAGAAGCTAGGTAGTAGATAGAGATCTTCTCGTAGGGTCATGCTTCCAACAATGGCCAACACATAGCAGGTCATAATGCCAACCACCAAAAAACATTGTGTACTGAACTAAACTAAACAAAATAAATTCTGAGCCAAGAGAAATATGGATAAATTAGAGAGTATCAGATAATACCCAAATGGTAGCTTCCCACATTACCTATTCCTTCAATTTCTACTGTAATGAAGGGTGGGTGGTGACTACTTCAACAATAAACACCAACTTTGGAAAAGGCCACATAACCTAGAGTAAAATCCCTTTGACACAACCAAAATTTTCTGCTAAAATTCCACTCTCCCTGTGCATACCAGGCTATCTTGAATCCATAAACCAATCCAAGGCACATGCAAACCCAAACCATCATGGCTCCACTATCTGGCACAAACAACCTCACTCCAAGAAGAAACCGAAAGGAATTACAAGTGTTTATCGATAATTCTCCATGCTAAGGCCCCTCATTGCAAAAATACCAACAAAATAATCCCACCTATGGCGAGGAAGAGGTTGTAACATACCATAAAAGCCACAAAGGAGAGACTCTATAAATGGAGCTAAGAAAAGGGTGGATACTTGCCATGTAATTAAATTTAGAAAGAAACTTTCACATGTTTGGTGTATGTTGTGGGCGAACCATGCCACCCCCCGTCCATAAATGTAGTGGGAGATGACGGGGTGGCAGGATCGCCCCCAAACTCATGTGTATTCTAGATAACCACCTCGATTGGGGGATTTATTTAATAAAATTTAATTTTAATACTTTATATCAAATATATTATTCAATTGCATTTTATTTTTATTTATAAATTGTTTAATTCATTACATTTATATATAACCATATTAATCTAATAATACTTTTTTTCTTCATATTTTCATAACTTTTTTTTAATAGAAAATTTATGATATTTATATTAACAAAGTTGGATTAGGGACCAAAAACCTTACATATCATTTCCATTACAAAATTTCTATAGTTCAAAAGACATTCTAGAATTTTGCAAACTCTAGGATTGGAGTTCTATATTACCCTAAAAACATTTTATAAAACTTACAAAAACTTTAGAGAATGTACCAAAATTTACATGGTAATATGGAAAAATGTGATCATAATTGACACAATAGAACTGAGCATTAGAACCAGGTCAATTGGACCCCTTGGAACCATAACCGTTGAGACAACAAACTTTCTTTCCTCTGACAGTTGCGCTGGTTCCATCAACATCTGTTGCCCTCGATGTAGTGATCTGATAATGAGATCTTTGACAATTATTAAGGTATTACAGACTCATGTGCAATGGATCGATAAGATTACGAAATACATAGACAAGGAAGCAGTTAAAGAACATAATAGACAAACACACAACAAGTTTAATAAGGAGTTCACCCAACACTCCTGTGATGCGTCTCCTGGTCGAGCCTTTAGTGGTGACCTCTCTATTATGTCTTCAGAAGCAGAGTTTTTACAAAAGTGAGCTCAATTTGAGTCTCACACAGCATATACAAAACAACAAGGCTTTACTTGGATCCCCCAAGTCTCTCTAAGTATATAGACTCTCCTCACTGACTCTCTGTCTCTGTTTGTTCTCTGTTTCAACACTGCTTACCTCTGTCTCTGTTAGTATGTGGCTTTAAAGCTAATTGGCGTTGTCTGTTCGTTTCTCCTTCTTGGGCTCTCTCATTTCCCCGCTTCTGTCCGCTCAGATCCCCCTCTGAGCATTAGCAATCATTGCTAAACACTTTCAGGGATGGCAACCACCTGTTCTGTAACAGAATGGACCATCGGGCCTTTGGAATCCCCAAAATCAGCATTCTCTATGTTCACAAAGAAATACACTAAAAACTGTGGAAAAATCACCAAACTTTCATTTATTGGATTTGAAATAATATGAATCCTGCCTTATAACTCCTATCGAGTCCACCTTTTAATCGCATCGCATCTCCACCGTTTATCTGGGAGATCTAGATCCAACGGCTGTGGTTCATTTCGAGCGACTCTTTCGTATGGGGTTTAACCACCCGGTAAGGGTGCTTTTTCTCTCTCCTTAGTTTGGACACATGGCAACCAATATATGTGATCGGGCGTAACCCAACCCAAACCACTTACCACCTTTGGCTCGGCTGAAATCCCTCTTGTATCGTGATTTCCCTTTTATATTTAAAATACATTAAGATATGAAATCTTGCTCATATCATACTTGAAACAATATATATTTGCATTAACCAACCCCTTCAGGTCCGGTTCCATCACATTGGTGCTTTATCCTTTGTATTTCGTTTATTTAACGAAAAACGCAATTACAAAGGAAAACCTTCTTTTCCGGATCTCAAATTATATCAAACATTGTTTATAATGTTATCAGGTCTGGTTATTGTGAGTTATGTTTATATCGGTCCCGCTCCATTGTAATACTCTGATGCGATGCGAATGATCGCAATCACATATCGCACATACCCTCGGGTCGTTTGTAAGCGCTCTACTGTGTTTTGTCAATGCGATATTGTGATTCAACTTGGGCCGTCAATCTTCATGCTTGATCGACGGTCCTCGTTGACCCCGCTGGTTGCTATCACATATTCTGTGTGGTCCCCGCCGATAGTCTCTGCTTGCCACCACCGATTGTGATTGGCTGATCGGATTTGGACCGTTGATCGGCCAGATCCAGCGACTCTCATGCAAAGTAGTGTTAAATCGTCGATACTCTGTTTTCCCACTATTTCTTCATGTTTTTGCCTCTCGATTGTGTAATCTGACTTTTTAAGAGTTCCTCTTTTGCGATAGTTTTGATCTTTAGAAGACTTAGAGGGTTTTTTAGGATCCATTTGGATCACGCCTTCCCACTGAAAAAGCTTTTGGACCACCAAAAGTTGGTTTTTAAGCATCAATCAAGTGAGGATACAACTTCCTCACTTGTCCAATCTTTATCCATCTTGCACTGCTTGGTTTTAAACCCTTGAGTCC
This sequence comes from Pinus taeda, assembly GCA_000404065.3. NCBI lineage: Eukaryota > Viridiplantae > Streptophyta > Pinopsida > Pinales > Pinaceae > Pinus > Pinus taeda. The sequence goes on along the minus strand of APFE031355255.1, from coordinate 8,128 downwards.
AATTCTCAAGTACTCAACATTCCCTCTGCGTGTAGTTCTCACCTTCCTGTCCAGAACTGTATCTTCCTGCAACGCATTGAGATATTCAAGTAACAGATCATCAATAGAAGGCAACTGACTTTGCTCTTCGGGATCTTCAATCAATGAAGGTTCATATAGTCTCAAGTTCTTTGCATTAATGACTGAATAGATATGCATATAAGCTGGCAAATCAAGGCAAAAAGCATTCTCACCAATTTTCTCAAGTATCTTGAAAGGCCCATACCTCATTGGCTTCAACTTATTACCTTCACCTTGCATTCTGTCTTTGCTGATGTACAACCAAACTTGATCACCAACTTGGAAGCTATGCTCAATTCGATGCTTATCATGCCTTGCCTTGTACTTGGCCTGGCTTCTTTCCAGTTGTTCCTGCACTGCCTAGTGAATTTCTTGGATCTGTTCAATGAACTTGGTTGCTTTGTCCACATCATTGTGTCCATCAACTGCTATGTCTTTACTGAAGTCAAAATCCAAGGGAGACCTTGGTATAATACCAAAACGAGTCTCAAAAGGAGATCTTTGTGTAGAAGAGTGCTTAGCATGGTTGTAAGCATGTTGCATATAACACAAATGCTCATCCCAAAGCTTGGGATGCTTGCTGCAATAGCCTCTGAGCAACTGGATCACTGTCCTGTTGACCACCTCTGTTTGGCCATCTGTTTGTGGATGAAATGTTGTGCTCTTTTTCAATCTGGTGTCCATTAACTCCCATAGACTTGACCAAAACTTTCCAACAAACCAGGAATCTCGATCAGAGACAATAGAAGTGGGTAACCCAAAATGAACCCATACATGCTGAAAGAACAACTTTGTTGTTTGTTCAACTATAATCTACTTATTACAAGGTATTAAAATACACATTTTGCTGAACTTGTCCATAATAACAATATAAATAGTCATGACCTTTTCTAGATTTTGGCAATCCCCCAACAAAGTCCATGGAAACACTTTCCCAAGGATGAGAAGGAACAGGAAGTGGAGTGTACAAGCCTAGTTTTCTATTACTGGGCTTGCTTTTAGCACACATGGTACACCCTCTAATATATCTAGAAATTGTTTCATGCATTATTATCAATAACAGAACCTTTGCAGTTGTGCAACTATTTTACTTACACCAAAATGACCTGATATTAGAGAAGTATGTGCTTCTTGGATTATGTTAACTCTTTCAGTTTGAGGAATGCATAACTTTCCCAAATGATATAAGAGTTGGTCCTTAACATGATAATCCAATTCTTCTACTTGATTTCCATGACTTAAAGTTGCATATACATATTTAAAATCTACATCTTAAGCATATTGTTCAATGTAGCTTTCATGCAACACTGAGTTATGCTTAAGTATAGTAGATGCATTTATGATTGGTCTTGATAACATATCTGCAACTTTATTGTGTATGCCCTTCTTATACTCGATGACAAGATGAAACTGTTGTAGAAAACCCATCCACCTATAGTGTCTTGATTGCTACAACTTAGTTTGTGAGTGTAAATATTGAAGTGGTTGATGATTAGTATGTATAATTGTTTCTTTGCCCAATAGGTAATGTTTCCACTTTTTCACACTCTGCACTAATGCATACAATTCTTTATCATAAGTGGGATAATTAACTACTGCGGAATTAAATGTCTCATAATGATAACATATGGGTTTACCATGTTGCATCAACACTGCTCCCATGGCATAGTCACTAGCATCTGTTTCAATCTCAAATGGTCTTTGAAGATCTGGCAATGCCAGTACTGGTGCTATACTAAATTTTTATTTCAAGGTATCGAAGGCTTTCTGCTGTTTGCCTCCCCACTGAAACACCTTGTTCAATCCTGTTAAAGCATGTAAGGGAGTTGCAATTAAGGAAAAGTCAGCAATATTGTGCTGCTCCTAGGAAGCTTCTAACTTTTGTAGCAGTTTTGGGTTTAGGCCAGTTCACAATGACTTCAACCTTAGAGGGATCTATCTTCAATTCACCACCCCCTACAATATGACCCAAATAATTTAAAGATGTTTTTCCAAATTCACATTTTGATAACTTCACATAAAGATTTTCTTTTTTCAAAATATCTAGAGTCTGCTTTACATGCTTCAAATGTTCTTCCCATGTTTTACTGAAAACAAGAATGTCATCTAAATATACAATTACAAAATCATCAATAAAAGGCCTGAGTACATCATTCATAACTCATGAAAGTGGCAGGAGCATTAGTTAAGCCAAAAGTCATAACTAGCCATTCATAAAACCCTTGCTTTGTTTTGAAAGCCATCTTCCATGCATCTTGCTCTGCTACTCTGACTCGATGATAGCCACTATGCAAGTCCAACTTGGAAAAGTAAACAACTTCTTTCAACTGATCTAATAGATCATCTATGCATGGCAGAGGATAATGATTCTTGATTGTTATTTTATTCAGTGCTCTGTAATCAATGCACATCCTCCACGAACCATCTTTCTTTCTCACCAACACAATTGGAGATCCACATGGTGATGTGCTTGGCTTTATGAACCCTTTATCGAGCAGCTTTTGTACCTTCTTCTTGATCTCTATATTCTATAAAGCGGATAACATGTACATTTCGATGTTAGGCAATGGAGCATCTCGCTGCAAACGAATATCATGTAATATTTCCCTTTTGGGTGGCAGGCCTTTAGGTTCTTGAAATAGGATATCATATTCTGAAACAAGTTTTTCTAAATCAACTTTATGTTTAGCATCACAACCTTCAAATGCATTGGTTTTATCAGGGGTCTTTTTGTTTACAACCATTAGTAAAAATTGCTTGCATGAATTTACAATTCTTTTCATCTGCCCCGAGTTTATGAGAGTGTAGTTATTTTTGAGCTGATGAACTCTTACAATATATTCTATTCCATCTTTTGTGATTTGATACTTATTTTCAGTTCTATAGAAAATAGCTTTTCTATCATACAAGTAAGTACTTCCTAAAACAATACCACATATATCCAAGGGAACTATATCTAACTCAACCTCATCTACAAAAGTTGACCCAAAAGCAAACCTAAGTTTACATTGTCTAGTCACTTGTAGCTTTGCTTTATCACATACCCAACCTAATTGATATGGCTTCTGTGAGGTGTGCTTAGTAGTCCCAACTTCTTTACAATTGCTTCAGAAATCAAGTTTACTTGTGATCCACTATCAAATAAAGTATCAACCTTTTGATGCTTGGAAATAACTCTAATATGAAAAAGCTCATGTATTTTCCTCTCATTTTCTTCATTATCAATAGATTGTGCAGAATTACTAGTAGATGCTTCCGAATTTTTACCTTTTATACCTGTGGTTGTGACTGTTGTTTCATCACCTGAGTCTAACCCAAAATCTTTTTGAATAGCAGCAACAGTCTTCTTCTTCTTACCACTGAACTTCTTGGGTTTCATATCTTGATGCAAAGACCAACAATGTTCATCATCATGTCCATCCTTCTTGTAGTGAGTGCATGAAGGTTTGTCTTTCTGTACAGCGTTTGCCTTCCTCTCTTTCCATTTATGCTTCGTCTTTTCCTTGTTCTTGCTTGCAGTGGGTTTTGATGATCCCCCAATCTCTGGGTTCACATTCTTGCCTCTAGCCTCTAGATGTGTAGCCTAAACTGATACCTCATCTATGCTAGTAGGGTTAAGCATGAGAATGGTGTTCCTCAAATAGCTATGCAAACCACCTATATACTTCAGTAAAGTTTCAGGTGAGTCTAGAGAAATGCCTAGAATTAAAGCTCTTTTTCTAAATCCCTGCATATACCTTTGTAGACTTTGCCCCTTTAATTGGCAAAGAGTTTTCCAACTCATCATTGCTTGCTGCATATAAGCTAGTGGATAATTTTTTTTTTTTTAATGGCAGAAACAAATTCACTCCAGGTAGAAAGAATTTTACCATGCTTCTTCAAATCAGCTTGTGTCCTACCTTCCCACCACACTAGGGCAGTTCCTCCAAGGTGAAGGCTAGCCAGTTGAATCTTTCACCTTTCTGAATCGATGTTCTACACCCTACAATATACATCAATCTGTCTAATCTAGTTATCTAGCATTTCTGCATTTAATTCTCCATCATCTATTGGCAAATCAAATTTTACATCTAATTTAATCAAATATGTTTTCTTCTTTTTATTTTCAGGGCTAGAAGGAGGTGTTGATAGAGGAGGCTCTTCTCTTTTCCCTTTGCCTTCTGAATGGCCATCTAGAAGAGGTTCCTCCATTCCTTTGTCTTGTTTAGAGGTCGAAGGACTTTCACCTTGACCTTTTGTAAATTCTCGATACATCTCTTCTACCATGGCTCTCATGGTCATGAAATTTTCCATGAACTGAGAGTCTGATTCCAAGGGGATTTCTTCTACCATTTTCCTCCTAGGATAGACTCTTCTAATTTCTGGGTTAGCCTCAACTAGTTCTCCTTCTCCAAATTTGAGCTTTGACTTAGTTAGCATTCAACAATCTAGCACAAGCTTGTCTAACCTTAGCAAACCTAAAGCTTTGATACCACTTGATCAATTAATGAGATCTTTGACAATTACTAAGGTATTACAGACTCATGTGCATGGATTTGCCTATGTTACTTTGTGCAATGGATCAATAAGATTGCGAAATACATAGACAATGAAGCAGTTAAACAACATAATAGGCAAACACACATAAACACAACAAGTTTAATAAGGAGTTCACCCAACACTCTTGGGCTACGTCTCTTGGTCTAGCCTTTAGTGGTGACCTCTCTATCATGTCTTTAGAAGCAGAGTTTTTACAAAAGTGAGCTCAATTTGAGTCTCACACAACAGATACAAAACAATAAGGCTTTACCTGGATCCTGCAAGTCTTTCTAAGTACATAGACTCTCCTCACTGACTCTCTGTCTCTTTTTGCTCTCTGTCTCAACACTGATTGCCTCTGTCTCTGTCAGTCTGTGGCTTTAAAGCCAATCAACGTTGTCTGTTTGTTTCTCCTTCTCGAGCTCTCTGGCTTCTCGGCCTCTGTTCGCTCAGATCTCCCTCTTAGCGTTAGCAATCATTGCTAAATGCTTTCAGGGATGTGGCCACCTGTTCTGTAACAGAATGGACCATCGGGCCTTTGAAATCCTCAAAATTAGCGCTCTCTGTTTACATAGAGAAATACACTAAAAATTGTGAAAATTTGCCAATCTGTCGTTTATCGGATTTGAAACACTATAGGTTCCGCCTTATAACTCCTAGCGGGTCCGCCTTTATATCGCTTATCGCATCTACACCGTTGATCTGGAAGATCTAGGTCCAACGGTTGTGGTTCAGTTTGGGTGGCCCATGCATACGGGAGTTAACCAACCAAAAAGAGTGGTTTTCTCTCTCCAGGGCCTGGACACATGGTAGCCAATATATGGGCTTGGGGGGAGCCCGACCAAAACCTCTTTCCGCCTTTGGTCCTCCTGAAATCCTGCTTGTTTCCTTTGTATTAAAAAATATATTTAACATGAAAATCCCGCTCATATCAGACTTGAAATAATATACATATGCATTCATAAAACCTTTTGGGTCTAGTTTCATCGCATCGACGCTTTTTCCTTTGTATTTCGTTTATTTAACAAAAACGCGAAATACAAAGGAAAACCCTGTTTTCTGGATCTCAAAATATATGTAATACCATCTATATTTCCATCAGGTCCGGCTATCACGAGTTATGTTTATATCAGCCCCGCTCCATTGTAATGCTCTGATGCGATGTTGCGATGCGATTAATCACAATCGCATATCGCACATACCCCAGACCGTTTGTAATCGCTCCTTTGTAATCACTGATTGGGATATCGCGATTCAGCTTGGGCTGTCAATTTGCACGCTTAATCGATGGTCCTTGTTGACCGCGTTGATCGCTATCGCAATATCTATGTGGTAGCCTCCGATAGCCTCCGCCGATTGCGATATGCCGATCGAATTTGGACCATTGATCAGCCAGATCCGACAGCTCTCGTGCAAAGTTGTTTTAAACCTCCGATACTCTGTTTTTCCACTATTTCTTGATGTTTTCCACTCCCGATAGTGTTATCCGCCCTTTTTAAATGTTTCCTTTATGCAGTAGTTTTGATATTTAGAAGACTTAGAGGGTTTTAGGATCCATTTGGATCACAAAAGGTCCTGAACATTGCAAAGTCCTCATATAGTTATGTTTAGGAGAATGTGTGTGTACAAACTCATGATGTCAATCCCCACAGTGAAACTGATGTGCCAACCATCCATCTCCAACTAGAAAATGCAGGTAACTATGGTAAACATTGGGTACGGTTGGGAGGCGCAACAATATTCCTAAAAGCTAATGAAAAGGTCGTTATTGGACTAAGTGCGGTGGACGACCAATTTAGAGAAAGTGGGAGAAACCATCACATGTACATGCAAGGGGGATGTTCTGTTATTTTTTATTTTTAATTATGGAGCTTTGCTTGTGTGGATCTTTCACTGTAAAGAAAGTTTCGCACATTCATCGCTGCCATTTGCGATAAATGACGATCATTATGCAAAAAGCTTCGGACATTCGTCACTGCCAATTGTGATAAATGACGATCCCCAAAGTGAAATTGATGTGCCTTTGATTAGACAATCAAAACGTGTTATGTGAGAGTGAAAACAAAGGTCGTCTCAATATCACTACGTCAGTGTCCAACATCTAGGAAGAGAATTTGTGTCGTGGGTGGAAAATGTTGTAAGAGCGCTAATTATAGATTTGCGGGTTAATTTGTTCATAGAATTCTTTATCGGTTGTAGAAATGTCATCACCATATTATTTCTCCTCCGTAATTACTCTAAATTCTTTCATAAGCATGATAGTAGTTTAGTGAAAGATATCCACCTTAATTCAAATTTTGGGTAGACAAAAATGTGCATTGAGTGTATCTTCAACTGCATTTCGCTTTGAAAATGCAACCACCTGCATATTGCCATAGAGATGTAATGGTTTATGCATATCTGTAGGCTCTATGTAGGCTTCAGAGCCGATGCAGTTCAAACCCTTCAATTGTATGTCAATTTCATTGTATTTACATTGCGCAGATGTTTTGTACTGAACAAAATAATACACACTACACTCTTTCTTATATAGGGACTAAGGCTCTTGCACAAAGCAAAAAGGATCATTGTCTCGTGCAATTTTATCTTTGCAATTGATATTTGTTTTCCCTAAGTGACATAGCTTCAACAACTTAACTGTATGGATTCCTCTTAACTGTATGGATTCCTCATCAAGTGTCATTATAGTTGGTGCCCATGTTCATTATTCTGCAAGACTTGAGCTACTACACTTGTACGAATCTTTGCTTGTGAGGAGCTTCCATTGTGTGGAAGAAGTGGAGGAAGCTTCCTCCACATAGTGAAATCTCCACATAAACAATAGATCAAAATTAAAAAGTTATAAATTCCAGCCAAAACCACCTAAGGCTCAAACGAGGTTGGTATAAAGACACCAGGCCTAGTTAAACTATTGGGAGATCGACGAGAATGTTGCATTGTGAAACATTAATAACATTAAAAATATTGTTACTTCTAAGTTCAAAGAAAAAATGTGGTGTGAGAAAAATTTAGCAGCTAAAAGAAAATTAAGATATTATAAGGAGGTCATCAACCGCACCCTAGAAGATTAAAAGTATCTCTCTGTTTTAACTAGGTCAAAGAAGAAAATTAATATAGCAAGATTAGAACGAACTCTCATGAGCTCCATAGTGAAACGAGTCGTTTGGCAGTTCCTAAAACACCATGGATGTAAAGGTTCTGCCATCTCTGTGAGAATACGAACATCGAGGATGAAAATCACTTCCTCTTAAGGTGCCCCGCGTATAACCACATTAGATCTCAGTTTCAAAATCATTGTTGCAATACTGACCTTCCTAGCCTTTTATGTTGTCAAAATTACAGTGAGCTCAGGAGGCTTCTCTCCAAGTTTTTTGAGCATAAGAATAAAATCTTAAATCAAACTAAATAATTCATTTCTTTAGGTCCGATAGACCAAAGTTTGATCTCAGTGGACATTAACCACCACCATCATTATCATCATCAAAATTATATAAAATTATTTAAAATTACAACACTGTAATTAAATTTTTATTAGTTAAATATAATTATC
>APFE031355254.1:0-13503 GCA_000404065.3 Pinus taeda | reverse complement strand
CCTCACAAGTAAAATTAATTCAAATTCAAACTCAAATTCCATACAATAGTAATATTGTTATTTTTTTAGCTAAAAATGTAAGTAATAACGCCATTTGTTTAGCTAAAAATCCAATCTTTAATGCAAAGACAATGCATTAGATATGTAATTCTATTTCGTCAATGACATGATATAGAATGGAAAGGTGATACTTTAGAAAGTTAACACCTTACAGAATGTTGCAGATGCATTTACAAAACTAATGAGTACAAATAAGCTCGCGTGATGTTCTAAGTGCCTAGGCTTTTTAGATCTTAACAATTAGCACGTGATTTAATGTGTTCTTCCTTTTACCCTTGCAAGGTATATGACAAATCTTAGAATATCAAGAAAGGTGTCATATATTTTGCATTTCTATGGAAAACTTATGTACACCCCTAAGAACCTTATAGTGGTACCAAAACATTTTGCTACATCAAGAAGAATATAACAATGTTGTAGAAAATTTCTACAAACTATGGGGAATTTATGCAATGTTGCAAAGGACTTTATAGTGCTATGGAGACTTTCTACAACACTGGGAAGAAATTCTACAATGCCACAGAGAAATTTAATAGTTGTGTAGATAATATTTCAGTAACAATGTGGAGAATATTTAACAATGTTATGCTAAGAATATTTTAACTATTGTGAAGAGAATATTTCAATAATATTGTGTTCAAAATATTTCAATTGTAAAAATAATATTTTAGTAACGTTGTGGTAAGAATGTTTCAATTGTGGTAGATAATTGTCATACTGGGAGGTGCGATGGTGGGCATATGCAATGCTAGGATTTTGAAGTCTTTTGTGATTGTCATCATGGACAAGGATCGAGAAGAGTTATGAAAAAATATAGGGGGTGTCTAGATCTATTGCTCCAACAATGCAAGATTGATGGCACCTTGATCTGGCTTATTATGGTATATGAGTGGAGAGTTGTGAACATATCTATGAAAAAAATTCTTCGAAAGTTTTTGTGTGGGATCTACGTTTTCGTGTGTTTCCCAAAGTAGGTAGTCAAGTATGAAAATATTAGGGCATCAATCTCTCTTTGGAGTTTTATGGAAAACACAGATCTATGGAAGAACAACCTTATCAATGCTTGGAAGTTGGTGATACAAAGGAAACTAGAGCTATGAAATTTCAATAATTGTTTTTTCATATCAATGGAACACTCCAACCTCACGGTGAATGATAGGGCCATGGATCTAGGGTTGGAGGAATAAAACATGTGGAATCCATCATTAGATCTAAGAATTTGCAAGTGTCGTAAGTTAGATCAAGTAAATTAGGTTAATAGATTTCTATGTAGATTCAAGAGCTTATGTGATATGAGAAAATACAAGACAAGAATCTAATCTACTCTTTAGCAGAAACCAAAACTGATCAATGAAAACAATAAGCAGAAAGAGGAAGAATATTAATCACACATAACACAATATTTCTCTAAGAAAAGCAACTACTAAAAGCCTTGACTGTCTATACTGCATTAACCAGAAGATATGAGAAGAAAATACAATGCTTGTTCGTCTTGATCAATTTCTCCACTAGTATAGTCTAACTCTCTGCCTCACAAGCCAACTCAATCCAACACTTAGCCAATTTTTCTTCCAATTCTTCTTCCTGGAAAGCCCCTACTTCCTTGAGAAATTCCTAGAGGAATCAACCCATATTTAATTGGGAAATCCACTCTCCATAACTGCACAATCCAAACATAGGTCCTGAACTAATTGCATGCACTATTTGTATGACTTGGAAAATTATACAACTGATAGTGCATTGTCCCTGAACTCTAATTTCAATTGGGTCTTCATCTGAACTAACATGCATGAATTATTTGTGAGTGAATATTCAATTAACTGGTGTTGTATTGGTGATGCATTGGTGCATTACTCCACTGCTTGACCTCTACTACTTCCTTCAACATTTAGAACTAGTTTAACTGACTATAACTCACTTCGACTGATTTATCTAATTAGAAATCCAAAGAACTCAACCTGGGCCCCTAAAATTTAGGTTCACTCTACATGACTCTAGTTAGACTTCCAACTTGAATTTCCTAAGTCAATTAAGTCAATTTAACTTAATTAACTATTACAAGTTGCTATGAGAATAAAATTACATTTTAATTCAAGGACAAATTAAATTGGAATTTCTTGTTTCTATTTTTAACACTCCCTCTCAACAATAAAGAGATTATCAGCTACCCTAATCCTGTCTCTGTGAAACTTGAATTTTCATCTTGACAATGCCTTCGTTAAAATATCTACATCTTGCTCCTCTATGGGAATGTACTCCAACAACGTCATTCTCCTTTGCACACAATCTCAAAGATGATGATATCGGATATCAATATGCTTGGACCGATCATGAAAAACTGGATTTTCCGAGAGTTTGATACAACTCTGATTTTCATAGTCAATCATAGTTGGATACATCTACTGACCAAACAAACCAACCAAAATCTTCCTCATCCAGATAGACTCACAAGTTGCTTGACTAGCAACCATCTACTCTGCTTCTGCTGAACTGAGTGCAACTGATCTTTGTTTCCTGTTGTACCAAGAAACAACTACTGATCGAATATTGAAGATCCCTCCTAATGTGCTCTTCTTGTCGGATGGAATCACTTCCCAATATGCATTGGTGAAGCCCTAAAGCTTCACTCCCTCTATTTGTCTATACCATAAACCATACTGAGTAGTGCCTCTAAGTTATCTCAACACATGCTTGACTACCTTCCAATACAACTTGGTAGGCTTAGCCTTCGCTTGACTAAGTTGGTTAACTGCATAGCACATGTCTGATCATGTGTTCACGAAATACATGAGTGAACCCATAATCTTAGGTAAGTAGTAGCTTCCACTACTTCACCAAAAGTAGCATCCTCCTTCCTTTAGTCACCTACTGTTGGGTTGTGTCATATTCTTTCCATGACTAACCTATGTAGTGAACCGGGGGGTTAGGGGGGGTGAAGCCCCCCCTTTGTTGCATTGATTATGCAACGGGGGGCAGCAGACCCCCCTGTCCGGGGGGTTTGAGGGGGGCAGGTAGCCCCTCTCTACTGGGTCCGAGGCAACGCCCCGGGAATTTTTTTTTTTTGGACCCTATATTAGGATGCACGAACCTTCCTATGGTTTTCGGTCCATGGTTTTGGACGCGATGGGTTTTTGGTCCATGGTATTGGATGCTTCGGCATGTATAAATATGTATTGTAACAAAGGAACATAATGAAAAAAATCAAGCTGGTAGTCCTGGTTTTGGGATCTAGTGGGAAATCTCTGTGTATATGTGTTTTATATGTTATGCTCTCACATTGTTTATTTTTCTATGATTTAGAATTCGTATGCAGGTAATTTCCATACGGGGTTAAAACCTAAACCTATTAGGGGAGTTTCCATGGGTTTACTACTCTCCATGTCGAACCTTTTGAGTATCTTGTTGACATACTTTCCCTGAGAGGCAAAAATTTCCTCATCACCCTGCCATACTTCCATTCCCATAAAGTAGTGCATGAACCCTAAATCCTTCATTTCAAACTCTCTTGCAAGGTCCTCTTTTCAAGACTTGATCCACTTATCATCACTTATCATAATCAAATTGTCAACATATAAAACAATAATCAACAATTTACCTTCAACCACAATATGGTAAAGGTTCGCATCCGCTTCACTTTTGTTGAATCCCAACCCGGTGAAGTAGCTATCAATCCTCATGTACTAAGCACAGGATGCTTATTTCAGCCCCTACAATGCTCTCTTGAGTTGTCACACATGTGACTCTTGATTGAAGGTCTCAAAACCTTCAGGCTACTCAATATACACCTCTTCCTTAATCATACCATTATGGAAGCTTGTCTTTACATCCATCTAATGTATCTTCCATCTCATTTTCATTGATAGTGCCAAAATGGATCTAATTGATGAGTACCTTACAACAGGAGAAAAGGTCTCATTGTAATCAATCCCATCCACCTAAGAAAATCCTTGGGCCAAAAACCTAGCCTTATGTTTCTCCACACTAACATTTGTTGCTTGCTTTACTATGTAAATCCATTAGGAACTCACCACTGACTTGTCTGCTATTCTTGGGACTACATCCCAAACATTGTTATTAACAATGGAGTCATACTTCTCAACCATGGGATCAACCCAAAATGGTTGTTGTACTACTTCTTCAGAAGAGGATGGCTTAGTCTTAACATATCTTCTCATAAGAGCCATGTATCCAGTGTACCTCTCTGGTGACATCCTCTGCCTACACTATGATGTGTGTGCTCCCACATCCTCTCTCACATCATGCAATAACTTGTCAGCCTCTTTGGTGCACTTTCTACCATCTCTGGAAGACTTTACCTGTGTGGGTGTCTCCAATCCTCGATCCTCTGCATTTGGATGCTCCACATAAATCTAAGGTTCCTCCTTAGGAGCTAAAAGATCCTCAATCCCATGTTGCTTAAGCTCCCTCTCAAGGTAACATATCATGGCCTTCTCTTCATCGAATTTTACATCCCTGTGAACCACTGTCATCCTGTTGGTCGGCATGTACACCAAATAGTTGTGAGGTGTATCAATGTACCCCACAAATATTCATAACTCTGTTGTTGGCTCAATCTTCTTCCATGCATCTTTGGTTACATGGCACTATAACGATGAACCAAAAATCCTAAAGTCACCCACATCTCGTTTCTTCCCTAAAAAAATTCTCTTCTAGTGTACTCATCCCAAGAATTCAATGAGGGCTTATGTTCTACAAATAAACAACTATGTTGCATGCCTTAGCCCACAAGTGTAGTGGTAAGCCTTGATCATGCAAAATCTCCCATGCTTCCCCTACTATGGTTCTATTCTTCCGTACAGCCACCCCATTTTGTTGTGTCTTATGAGATGTTTTCAACTCTCATTGAATGCCATCTTCTGCACAAAAGTTTTCAAACTCATTCGACCCATACTCTCCACCATTATCACTCTTGAGAGATTTAACCTTCTTGCCAGTATATTTCTCGACCAATGCTTCAAATTCACAAAACTTTGCAAAAGTGTGATCTTTCTTCTGCATAAAGAAAAACCAACATTTATGATAATCGTCAACAAATATAACATAATACTTGTGCTTATCCATGGATGCTATTGAGAATGATCCACACACTTCTGAATGGACTCGATCGAGGATCGCTTGTGGTCGAATATATTTTTCATGAAAGGAAGTTTTGATGCATTTTCCCAAAGTACACCCTTTGCATGTGTCAACTTGCTCTAGTGTCCCTTTGGGAAGACTAGTAGAAATTTGTTGCATTATTTTCAAAGCGACATGATGCAAGTGAGTGAACCGTCTGTGCCACAACTCACCAATGTCTCGACTCTGCACCTTCTCCGATTTCGTGCTCAAGGTATCGCAATATTCTAACTCCAACTTGTAGATATTCTTCACTTGAACTCTTATCCTCTTAACTTGTCTCGTGGCTATGTGATGAAGGAACACCTTTCCATTACTAAAGATCACATCATATCCTCTATCCTCCAACATGGCAACATATACCAAGTTCTTCTTCAAACCAAAAACATACATAACATCTCGCAAAGTGAGTTGAGCACCTGACTCCCTATGAAAGGTAACTCTACCAAGCCCAGTAGCACTATACCTCCTGCCATTACCCATCTCCATATGCATCTGAAGATCCTTCTCCTCCAAGTTACTGAAGAGCTCTTTGTTACTAATCATGTGGAATGAAGCTCCACTTTCCAGGTACCATACACTACCTATCATTGATGACACCATACATGTGATGAGGGAAAAGCCCATTTCGAATTGTGAGGCAAGAGCTTCACCTCATGTCACTCCTCTTGAGGGTTTATTACCGACCTTCTTGAGCAGACCCTTTGTGGCAAAATGTCCCAACTCATGACAATGAAATCCCTTGACTTTTGACATGTCCTTCTTCTTGTCTCCATGACAAGAATTCGAATTGGAATGGAATCTATTCCCCTTCCTTGTCTTTGCCTTACTCGCTAAGGCACAATTTTCGCCATCATTAGTTCTTGATGAGGATCTGTTTCTGGTATTCCTCCAAATCTCTTCCTGTACCAAATCTGACCATAGTTGTTCCCAATCTAGTAGCTTCTCCCTCCCATTGACAGAATCCTAATAACTATGCGAACCCTTGGGAAGTCCTAGAAGGGCTACACTCATCATATCATCCTCAACAACAGTGATGCTAACACTTCCAAGCTCATCCCAACAATGGGTGAACTTCGTCCAGTAATTTGGAATAGAGTCACCCTTCTCCATTTTGATCTTTTTGAGTTTGTCCTTCAGCGCCAATTTCCTATGGTCACTGCTATTTTGAGACAAGTCCATCAATGCCTTCCACATTGAGTATGGAGTATCCTTTTCATGGAGACTCCAGACAATGTGATCTCAAACTCACTCATGGATAATCCTTCTCACTTTTGTCACACACTTTATCCATTCAGCCAGATCTTTAACATTCGATGTTGGAGGCTTATGAATGCTATGATCTCCAAATTTTTCATGGCTATTGTCTTTCAGTGTTGCCTTCGTCATGTCCTTCCAATATATGTAATTTTCGATTCCCTCCAAGGCATACTCAAAATTTGCAACTTGTAGAAAGACATATTGTTGCTCTGAAGTATGAACTTGAAAATTATATTTTCACCTGCACACCAAACTTGAAATATCCTCTTCTATATTTTCTTAAGCTCTAATACCATGTATATTTTTCTATAGATTCAATAGCTTATGTGATATGCTAAAACACAAGACAAGGATCTACTATACTCTTCAGCGGAAACCAAAATTGATCAATGAAAACAATAAGAAGAAAGAGGAAGAATATCAATCACACATAACACAATATTTCTATGGGGAAAGAAATTGTTGAGAACCTCAACTATATATATCTCATTAATAAGAACATCTGAGAAGAAAATACTATGCTTGTTCATCCCGAATAATTCTTCCACTAGCAAAATCTAACTTTTTGCCTGACAAGCCATCTCAAGCCAACACTTAGCCAATTTTGTTGCCTGCTAAGCCCCTACTTCCTTGCTAATTCCTACAGAAATCATACCATATTTAATAGGGAAATCCACTCTACATAATTGCACAATGAAAACATATGTCCTAAACTGATTGCATGCACCATCTGTACGACTTGGAAAATTATAAAACTCACTATCCCTGAACTCTAATCTCAACTGGTTCTTCATCTGAACTAACATGCATGAATTATTTGTGAGTAAATCTTTAGTTAACTAGTGTGGTACTGGTGATGCACTAGTGCACTACTCCACTACTAGTTCCTCTAATAGTTAGAACTAGTTTAGCTAACTATAACTTAGTTACACTGAGTTATATAATTATAACTCTAAAGAACTCAACCTGGGCCCCTAAAATTTAGGGATCACTCTACATGACTCTAGATAGACTTCCAACTCAAATTTCCTAATTCAATTAAGTCAATTTAACTCAATTAACTATTACAAATTGCTATGAGAGTAGAATTATAATTTAATTCACAATTTAATTGAAGGATAAATTAAATTGGAATTTCTTGTTGCTATTTTTAACAAGTTTCCCTTTCAAACAGTCATGAAAACCCTAGATTTTCAACTAGATCTAGATCTATAAGATTCTCATTCAAATATGGACATGAGGGAAGCGTTTCAATTTTTTGAAAACCCTAGAAGGGAAATCAGATATTATCAAGGTTCGAATGGGGGATTTGGTAAACTCGTTGCAGTTACAAATTTTTATTTATGTGGGGAGAGAACTGCAAAATGATAATCAGATGCAAGTTTATGGGATCGAACAAGATTCATCCATTTCCATAAACCTAAGGTTTTGAGTTGTTTATCCAAGATCCAGTAGTTCTAAGGGTCCTATTTCATTTAAGGATGTAGTTAAAAGAAATGTAGGGACACAAAAAGACTCTAACCAAATACGTAATATTCCTAGTCCCTACATCATGGAACATATGAATTAGGTTTGACAAATAACCTTATTGAGGTTAATGCACTTTACACTAATTCTCATTCTGGAGCAGTTATGTGTAGATTCAATAGATTCTGTCACAAGTCAGAGGATCTACATCAGTGGGTTTTATCTACTCGAACCGCCAATTGTGATATTCATTTATGTTCCGGGGTTTTTTTTGTTGTAAAAATTGATACATTGAAGGATATGGATTTTTCCTTAAAAGAGGAACCATGGTTCTGGGGAAGTGCATGCCTTTTTATGACCCCATGGTTCCTAGTTTTTTTATGCTAATATTATGGTGGTTTCCAAAATGGTGGTTTGAGTCAAATTACATAATATCTCCTTATGTTTCTAGCATCACAAAGTATTAGAAGGAATTGGAAATAGATTGGGGAAGTTCATAAAACTAGACCTGAATATAGTCGTAAAAGGAATTTTTACTTTTTCCATGATCTACGTATAGGTCATAGTAGAAGTTCACTAGACCACATACTTTTGCTTCATAATAGCTTACAATGGACCTAATCATATTTTTGTACAAACAAGACATTTACAAAATACTTGTCCTCGAGAAAAGAAAGATCCAAAAAGAAAAAGAAAAAGCAGGTCCAAAGGACATAGTCATGCCAATTTTCAGAACAACACATCTCTAAAGTGAAGGAAGATAATATAGATAATGCTACAAATATTATTGAGAATAATCCACAAGAAATAATAATGGAAGGAGGAGTTGAGCAAGCAAGAATTATGGTTCAAAATATGAACTTTAGTAAAGCAACATAAACTAAAATTCAACTGCAACAGAATGATCAGACGATTTCACCTGAAAAGGAGGCGAGTGGAAAAAAAATAACTCCTGCTCCAAAGAGTTTGAATTCATATAAACAAGTATTTGTGAAGATGGAAGAGAATCATATGGCTATTGTAACTCCCTCTCCTAACCTTGGTGGTTGGCGAAAAGTGGAGAAAAAGAAGGGCAAAAAAGGGTAGCGAAGTGCTTTCACACTTAGCTCCCAAATGTATTTGATATTTCTTGGTTGTTTTTATCTCTTTTAGCTTTATTTCCTTAGGCATCGTTCATAGAATGGTATGATCGAATGATTTTAGCAACTACAAAATGCAATTTTTTTCTTTGAACAAAACTGTGATTTTTCCTTGGGGGGAAATAATGTTTCAATTGCAAATATGATATTTCAATAGAATATTTTAGTTTTTGTGAAGGGAACATGTACAAAACACCACCTGGACACAACACAACTTTTACAACATGTACACAGCACCACATGCACGCAACACCACTCATACAATCATGCACACCACACCATATGTACATAGCACCACATGTACAAAATGCATGCAACACCACTTGTACATAACATTGCATTCCCAATGTGTACATATCATTATCTGTACACAACACTGCATATTCAACATGCCCATAGCACTATATGCACACACACCACATATACATCATGAAGACAATACAATATGTATACAACACACCATATGCAATATTCATACAACCCTATTTGTACCATCCTGTACATAACATTTCATAAATAGAATGTACACATGTTATGTATCCACAACACCACAAGTGCACACATCATAGATGCAACATGTACAAAATATGCATAACAGTAGTACCACACATCCAGAACCGCACTGACTCTAGCAAGAAACCCTACTTATGGTGTCTTATCCATGCTTGTCTTAGCATGTCGCAGATCACGCTACTTTCATTATGCTAGTGTATCCTTTGGTATAGCATTTCCAAAACATAGTCATAATATAATCACATAATATCAACTAATAACCACATGATACTGAGCCCATATATTTGTCATGACTACTCTTCCCACTTGATTCCTCATGAACCAGGAACCTCTTCATTCCATTCAGTTGTGTAAGCAATTATTCCTCCACAAGAATGATCCCTAAAAGGTCCTATCAGATAGTGGCATAGGTACATACATAAATACATATATAATCATTAGCATAAAACAATCATCACCTTGTCAGACAACAACATACATACATTCATGTATACATATATAAACATCAACATAATCAGGATCATAATATAATTACCAGATAACATAAGGTCTAGGTTAAAAGAAATTCCTTTATTCATGCAACACATGCGCAACATTGAGAACAATAGTTCCCAACATAGCCAAGGCATATGACACCTCAAATCCATTTAATTTACCTTTTCCTGTTACATTTCTCATGACTATACTACTACCGTCCATTTACCACAGTGGACCCAGCCAGTCTAATCGACTGTCATAGCCTTACCTTCCACTACACTTACTCATGCACTGAGCTTCATATGAATCTTACATTACCTTTCAGGTATGACATAGCTCTCCCCAACCTCCATCAAATTTCCTCTTTCCCAACCAATTACCAAGGCTCAAAAAATAAAAAATAAGACAAGAAGAAACCAAGAAGAAGACCATGAAAGCCCATAACAATATGACACTACAACAAAGAGGCAAGGCCTTGCACTAGACATAAAAAAAACTACAAATCAAGCTTAAAAGACCAAAACCACAAGACTGACACCGTGATTCAATCCCCATGGTTCCCAAGGAATGCTCAACCTGAACCATCTTCAAGCTTTCATGTCAACCTGTCTTGCCATGCAACTCCCTACAACATGTTTCCATAAACACATAATTGTCAATGTATAATTAAGCATAATAATAGACCAGTTACCTCATCTTATTGCGCCAAGCATGCTGCTTGCAACCAAACACATCCACGCCATCTCTCAAGGGACTTCAATCCTTTAATAGATCCATCTGTAGCGAAAGACTAGCTAATATACATTTCAAGTGCGTGTTCATGAATATAGCACATATCCACATAATTTCAAACAAAATCATGTTTAAGAATACTTCTCGTGTGCAAAGCACTCATTCATTCGAAATTAGGATTTCCAAACATAGCCAAAGGAATTCTTTCCCAATTTCTTTGTTTTACCTTTTCACCTTATTGGAATCAAGGCTTACTATATGTTATCACACCACCCAACTGCTAGTTATATAGACACATCAACTACTACCTTGTCATGCTAATACGAAGCATGTTACCCTGCAACGGCTCACACATTTCAACCAGATGTTCCAAATATCAAGACAATCATATCTATTAATTTGAAATCAATTGTTACCAAGACTAACAGTGATGTCATAATCCATAGTCAACTCATAGTCATCAGTCATAATACTACAACTATCACCTACTATACTCAAGTACATATCAACTATATCAACACATATATTTTAGTACAATCGTCTTAAAACAAGATCATTTGAACACATACTTGTATTATGCAATTCATCATTCATACCATGCTAAATAAATAAACTAGATGACATAATTGATAGTCAAGCACCAAATATATGACATAATAAATTAATACCTTAATGTATCTTTAGGGAGGTGATCTTGTCTGCACAATCAATCTAGTTAGCATGATATAACTTTACAACACATAAGTTCAAGTACTCTAAGATCATGATATCGATAACAATATCTAACTAACATGTTCACATCCTAAACTCATACACATATGCAAAGTCAATCTAGATTATTATGACACCATCTCACAAATATGTCAGTTCATACTTGAATATCACAACCATAACCATCTGCATAGGTCAAACTAGGTTAACACAATACATATACCATCAAGATCTTCAAGGAAATGAACATAACCATCACACATATGACCAATCCAAATTATAACATCAATATCTCAATGAAATGACCCTAATCATCAAGTTAATAACATATAACAACAATACACTATATATCATACTCATTAACAACATACAACATGATCATCAGGTTATCTAATATAAAACAACAATAGCAATGCATACAACTACAGATTACTATCATTCTTGACTATTTGACACATGTGCATATAACCACACTAATCATCTAACATATTTCATGAAGGTAACCATAACATCAAATTCATGTTCACAAACCTAATGTATATAACCCTAATGCATATAATAATCCTTAATTTACATACTTTCATGCCAAAATACACTACCTGTATGATGATTTTCTCTTATCCCAAAGTTTAATGCTACATCCTCATTATGATGATCTGCATCCCTTTCTCTATCTCAACTAGCTCATTATCATCATAACAACCAATAGCATCATGATGACCTAAATTGCATACAATGACTTAAAAAGGTTTGTTTGACCTACTATACATGCATAATCATAGCCATGACCATACATTCATAACAACAACCATTACTGCATTGTACACATTGCCACATGCAACCGAAAATATGCATAATGAATGCCAAATCAACTACACCTATGCATAAACTCATGTAGTCAAACATAAGTGATAAATTCTTGTAATCAACCTACAAGATTGATACATGTAATCAAATATTCAAAAATATAACCTAACATACAAGGATGTAAGTAGGTGTCATGAAATCAACACGTAAGCGACATATAATTCATACACAGTTAGTCACATGTTCCAAAAATGAAGACATCATGTCTATTAATTTTGAAATCGAAATTCACCAATACTAACAACCTATAAGCATACCCCCTTACTATCCATTTTCCACACTAAGGTAGAAGGAGGAAGCTACTATAATGGCCCAATCTACAATGCTCAATTATGGAAATGGGATCTCCAAAGCTCTACTAAATTTGACCACACTTGAAAAGAAATTGATTTTTATTTTTCATACATTTGTATGAGACTAAGTCAAAAACATTGCACTTATTCCATTTGTAACATAATAACTAAAAACATGCCACTTTTCCATTTCCTTACATGCAACATTTCAAATTCCTTGCATGCAACCTTTCAAATTCCCTACATGAAAATCTTCAAATTATTTGCATGCAAATAGGCATAGATCAACTCCATCCATATTATCATACTACAATACTATCCCATCCAAAAGAATAACATTTTATTCAAACAATTACAATACTTTTACATTATTGTTCAAACAACTACTATACTATTACATTTGCATGTAAGCATTTTTTCAAACACTCTACATGAAAACTAATATAGCAAATTATTTGCATACAAGTAAGCATATATCAACCATAGTTTTAAAAAATGACTGTTTCGAAATGAAAACGGCCGAGTTCTTCCGTTCCATTGCCCTCCGGAGTGACTTGGTACAAAAACGGCTCGGTTGGCCGAGTTAGCCATGACTCCGCCGAGTCATGGCTGACTCGGCCAACTCGGCCGTTTCCCGTACTGACTCGGGCGAGTCACAAACAGTGGCCTGTAACCCACTAAAACAACAATTTAACATTATTTTAATAAAATTTTAAGCGGTTTGTTGATTGGTTTGGACTTCAAGGTGTTTTATGAATTAGCTAAATGTTATATGGGGTCCATTTCCCCCTCCCAAACCCTATTTAACACACTCAAATGCTCTCTACTATTGATATGCTATTCAAATT
>APFE031355241.1:511580-522635 GCA_000404065.3 Pinus taeda | reverse complement strand
ATTGATTAACTTCTTATTTTCTCATCATTACTTTTGTACAATAAAAAAAATAACAAATGACTTTGATCCATCCTAATGACTTTGGAAAATATGTAATCTAATCATGAGAATTAAATGGTTTAGGTAAGAGAAAAATTGAACCAAACTTTTGTAATCTAGCACATCAGTTTTTCATTCATTATCTTGGTCTTCAGAAAGCTATGCACGAGAGGCACGACCCAATTGAAATATTAAAAGAGAACATACTAAATTCACGGTTTAATATCCTAGTACTTTTAACATTTTTTCTCATATATTATCATTTTGATGAACAATGATTAATCATTTTTATTTTTTTTTTCAGAAGAAAAAAAGCATAATATGTATTATATTATATTGAGAAAATATATATAACAGATGTTGTGTTTGACATTCTCAAATGAGTGTAGAATGAGTACCATATTGGCATATAGATGCATATGTGTCTAGGTATAAAACAAAAAATACACATGATTAAAAAAATTCAGATGTGTTTTGTATGGATATTTAGGCCCTGGAGAGCATGATGCATATAAAGGAGACATCATGGGGATCCATATATCGAGTGCCATAGGGACATGATGCTGTCGATGATGAATATTGGAGGCACAAATTGATTTCTGAAAATGATGTCATTCCTCCATTTCCATACCATCCATAGATATATCAATATCAAATAACGCCTGTTTCCTTTCTGTCTGCTCCACCAAATGATAGCTGCATGGATGGAATAAAAAACTGTTAATGTAAAACCAAAATTGTGAGCCAAAGCATACCAGATCCGAGAGGAGGATGTGCATTTGATGAATATGTGAAGATTGGTCTCTTCGTCATTGCCGCAAAGAGGGCATCTGCTAGGTCCGTGCCATGATCGCTTCCTGAGATTTTCCCATGATAGGTTTTTGTTATAAAAAACGAGCCATGAAAAGTATATAAATTTGGGCGGACATGTGGCCTTCCAGAAAATATATGGAAAAGATGGGGGAAAGTATGGGAATCTGTCAATGCACAGATGAGAATATATGTCCCGAACAGTGACAGTCCTCCTAAATCCGCAGACTGTCCATTTGAGCTGATCCGTTGTACCATATCGGTGGATGCCTCCTGTATTTAAAGAATCTGTGATGGATTTCCATTGAATCGCCAAAGAGTGCTGTAAGTGAAGGTCATTACCATCCATCCATACTGGTGTAGATCCATTCCATTGTTTGATCATTTTATTCCACGTGAAAATACCTTGGCGATGGAGCTGATAGATGAGAGCATCTGGTATAATCAGATCTTTGTGTCCACATGTCAGGGGGTCGGTTCCAATAAAGATGTTGACACCTGTGTGGATGCGCCAGCGCATATGGGATATGAAGTATGCTTCTATTTTTTTCATACTACGCCAGATGGGAGATCCAGAGTTGATGCCAATTAATCCCTTCTTGTACCAATAAATGATGTCTTTGCCTTTCATGTATCGTTGGCGAATGATGTTGCTCCATGGTGATGTTCCATAAATACCTCTCCATAGGGTGCGGCAGATCAGTGCATACCTAAATTGTCTTAATTCCTTGATACCCCATCCACCCTGTTGCTTTGGAATGGATATGTCCTTCATTCTCGCTAGATGAAACTTTTGGTGAATGGTTTTTCCACCCCAGATATAACATGCCGTGAGTTGGTTGAGCCTACGGATGATGCATGTTGGAATGAAGAATAAGTGTGCCCAGTAGACCGATAGCTGCGTCAAAACCGCCACTGTAAGTGTGACTCTGCCGGCCAATGATAAGGTGCGAAATTCCCAGGATGAAATTTTATTGTAATATCGCTGAACCAACCATTCCCAATCAGATGACATATATTTGGGCTTGAGATGAAAGCCGAGATATGAGATACCGTTCCGGATGGGAAGAGACTGCACTTCAAACATATCAGCGATGGTGTTGATCAGATCATTGTTTGCTCCATTGAAATAGAGAGTAGATTTTTTCTTGTTAATAATAAGTCCGGTGGCCTTCTGGAAATTGATCATGATGTCTAATAAACATTGCCAAGAAGGAAGCTGTAACATAGCACATAAGAGAATATCATCAACGAATAAGTTATGTGATAATGATATGTGCCTACTGATGCGGATAGGAGAGCATCTGTGATCATTCACCGCGTTGTTGATATGGAGGCTAAGAGAGTTCATAACTAGGATGAAGATGATGGGAGCAAGCGGGCATCCCTGACGGAGGCCCCGTCCAGCAGTAAAAAAAGAAGTAGGGATGCCATTGATGTTTATGGCGTAATTGACATTTTCAATACATGCCATGATCCACATAATCATATCTGGTTGGATGCCAATGTGAGCCAAAAGACATCGAATAAAACCCCAGTCTATGCAATCATAGGCCTTTTGTAAATCAATCTTTAGTATAGCCCCATCTAAATTATTAGAGAAAATAGAATGTATGCATTCCTGGGTAGACGCAGCAGCGTCCATGATGTTCCTACCTTTGAGGAATGCATGTTGATCGCTGGTCAGATGGATAGCCAGAATACCTTTTATACGTTCAGCAATTATCTTCGATATGATCTTGAAGGAGATGTTACATAGGGATATCGGTCGGAAATCAGAGAATGATTCCGCGTCTGGCTTCTTGGGGATGATGGCTATCAGCGTATATGAAATATGTGAATGAATATGACCAGAAATCCTGGAGTCCTCAATCATATGCAGGAGGTCATGTTTGAGGAGCTCAAAAAAACACAGAAAAAATTCGATGGACCACCCATCGGGCCCAGGACATTTGTCCTTGCTGAAAGCTTTAAGGACCTTATGTAGCTCATCCTCCGTGACTGGTTGGAAAATAGTATCATTGCAGGAATCGTCAAACATGATAGGATATACCTCAATACCCCATAGTATGTCTTGGATGTCGGCACCTCTTCCCCTGCTGTATTGAGCTTTGAAGTGTTTAATGGCCGCTTTAGAAATATCCTGCTGAGAGTATAAAAACCCGCCATGCCCATCGCTTATCCGCCAGATAGCGTTGGTTTGTCTTCGGTGGTTTGCATATCGTTGAAAGAATTTTGTGTTCCGATCACCTAAGCGCGACCATGAAATCCGACTCTTAAGACGCCAAGAGGACTCCTCCAAGTTTAATAGATGGATTTTCCTACGAGAAAGATCCGATAGCAGAATTCTCGTATGGATTGACATGGAGTTAGGGTCATGGCCAGAGAGGATACGTTCAATCTCCTGCTGGATAAAAATGAGTTCATTCCTATTCTTCCGTTTTTCGGCAGTCTGCCATGATTTGACCTTTGAGCGAATGAGAGTCATGCGGGAGTGGAATGATGAGGAGGGGTCATCATTGACCGAGTCCTGCCATGCAGAGGTTACCATATGGATGAAAGCCGGATCCTCCATAAAGGTATGATCAAATTTGAAGGGGAAATGCTGATCAAATGTCTTCTGTCGCCATTAAAAGAAAATGGGTCGGTGGTCTGATATAGTGTCGAAACCAATGGATAGAGAAGGATGGCCGAAAGAATTGATAATATCAGCCTGCATAATGACTCGATCCAGGCGCTTTGCAATGTATGAGTCGCCCGTGCGCCCATTTTCCCAGGTATGGGATAATGTGGAAGGAGAGATGTCAATGAGATTCCATTGTAAGAGACGGGCCTTTATGAAATCAGATATGGGATCCATTTGCCTGCCAACACCCCAAACCTCATCAGGACCCAGGGTGAAGTTCATATCACCGACAAGCATCAAATGTGGGATCACACACAGGTCCGATGAGAAAAAGCGATCCCAGAAAGGTAATCTGTGAGAATATGGCGCATATACATTGAGGATGTTGACTGTAGATTGATGTCCCCGGAAGGATGCATTGAGAAGAATACCCGCAAAGCATTTATAAGCAGAGGCTTGAATCCATAAGGGGTTCCATAAAGCAACAAGACCACCGGAGAGACCGCAAGCGCCAATTGCCGAAATATGCCAAGAAGGGAACATCCTTCTGAAGTAGGAGAGAGAAGATTGACAATCATGCATAGATTCTTGTATGAGAATGATTTTAGGACGGACAGAGTAGAATAGATGTTTCAAGGCAAGATATTTGGGACCCGCCCCCAGCCCTCGTATATTCATAGAGACAATATCCGTCATGGCGCAGATGGACCAGCCTCATCTACTCTAAGAGGCTGAGATTGTGAGTGAGACATATCAATGATCGGGATATCAACCAGAGACAGTGACCGGATACTTGAGTCTGAAAATTTTGGACGCCCACGGAAGTGTCTGGATCCACCTCGTGTCGTCTTCCGGACTGTGATGTTCCGTCCCGAAGCTGGGCTGATAGAGGGGGTGGACTGATGGAAAGGCTTATGGATAGTAAGAGGCTCCAGTTCAGTGGATTTATGGTGAAGGAGCAAATCAATGTCGCTGTCGAAGAGGTTGACAGGCGAAGATGAGGGAGAGTTGACAGGGGTGGCAGTGATGGGCTCCTTCCCTTTTTTCGAACAAGTGGAGAAGTATGAGGGGGAGGAGAAGATGATATAAAGATGGGGAGAGAGCCATTGTCTATGTCCCCAATCGGGATGGGAGATGGAGACCGAATGGGGGGATCGTCGGATGGCTCAGGGATGGATGCGGGGGGCAGAGAGGGAGGGCGAGAGGGGGATGGGAGGCGAGGGGATGCCGAAAGAGGAGGGACGGGATCAAAAGGAGGAGGAGCATGTGGGAGGCCCGAGTGAGGGGGGTGACTCCGAGACATCTAAGCTGCAGATTGGAATCGACGTCGCCGAGCATCTTTGCGGGGGCAAAGATCGATGAGATGACCCGTCTTATGGCAAGCAGCGCATCTAAATGGGACACCCCAGAAATCCAACCGCTGAGATATACGCCGACCACACCATGTGATGTCAACCTGTTCAGGATAACCACCCCGGTAAGTACGTTCGATGAGAATCCAAGCAATTCTCTTATCGCGCTCACCAATGCACCACGGATCCACATATACAAAGCGCCCAATAGAGTTACTGTGGAATTACTTATATATATGATCGCTTATCTGTACTGTGGAATTTTTAGTAATTTGTGGCCTGTATCGTGATTTTTTTCCAAATTTCCTAAGTTAATTATTGCTTTTGATATTTTATAAGTGGTGACATCAGCATGCCACCACATCTCCGACTATTTATTTTGAGGATGAACGTTATCCTATAGGGCACGCCATTAATATTCTTCGTTTCTCTGAATTTTCTCTGTTTCAAAAATTTATTATCCTACCGCACCCTTATCTTCCATCTTCTTTTCTATTTAATAATGACATGATTCTCAATGGAGCAGTCGGAAGGTCGGAAAAAATTCAAGTCGGGGTCAATATCATTTCTCCATTCCATCACGACTTCAGGTCCTCCTTTCTTTATCTTCTCGTAGCCGACTCTGCGAAAGTCTCAGTAAGTCTGAATTTTGACTATCCGAGTGGACCCCACACAGAGACTGTTGTTGTCTTACACAATAAGACTCAACAATTCACAAGCAAATTATGTATAGTAGACGTCATGAGCTAGGTCTTAAGCTGAACTATGAGATAGAACTAGAATCGTGTCAAAATAAAGAAGGAGAAGTGAGTCGTGGAAGGTGAGCATTCCTCTGATTCATAGATTCATAATCAGCGGTCGTAGTCCCAGACACCATCTTGACAAATTACCTCTTCAAATATGTCAACAAGATCAAGTATATAAGTTGCTTGTTGGAGAATATAGAGGAGGTGGCTATTTATAGATGATAGCGGCTTATAATCAATCTTCCATACAAAGCGTGTGATGTGATCTTGATTGACCTTTTCCTTTAGCATTCAAGCTTCTATAAATTCAAAAGGAATGGATATGGGAAGAAATTGGTAGTCTGGTCCATAGTTTTTGATTCTCATGTTTTTTGTATTGGTTTTGGGAAGTCGCGGTATGAACTTGTCTCCATTACATTTACGCATTTCAAAATAATGATTTTTGAATCGCGTTGTGTAGCACCTACATATAACATCCATATGCGAGAGAATTTAAAATTCCATCTACTTTGATTTCACATTACAACATAATTTTGCAGAATACAAAGAATATGGCTAATTGTTTGGGTCACATTCAAGAAAGTGATGCGATTTTGACTAACTTTGTTTTGAGACCTTATTCTAACTGTTATAAGTTTTGGAGCGCTTTTTGCAATTTTTTTGAAATGATAATTTTAGTAGTGATTTGTTGGAATGTGTTAAATATGAATTTTAAAAAGTATAAGTTGTGAATCTTCCCAGTTTGGAGAGTTGTCAATCGAGGCGTTAGTATGTAGAAAGAAATATGGATCGATCTTTTGAAGTCAGGAAGTCGTTATCACAGAAGGAGAATGAGATCTCACTAGATCCTTATCGGTTAGAGCATCAAATGGAGTAAGGTTAGCTCAAAGTTTATGTTTTTGAGGTAAGAAGTGAGTCTTTCATATTTTGATAGAACTCTTTCAAGTAGGGTTTTAAGATCATAGCAACGGTTCGATCTCGTACATTTGTATAAACTGAAAACTGACCTCAAATCTAGGTCCAAGAGCCCAAATTTTGAGAATCGAGAAAGCATGTTTGAGAATTGAGAGACCATTGGGAATAAATTATTAATGTTGGAGCAGTGGGTCTCAATGGAGCAGTCAAGAGGTCGGACCCAACTTGAGGTCAAGGTCGGGCCTTGGTATTCCTTCATTTCTTAATAAAATGTTGACTCCAACACTTCGGATTACATCGGAAATCCTGACTCCAACACTTCGGATTACATCGACTCCACCTAGACATTCCATTGTATGTCCTCTTTTTTATGAACATTTTCATAACTACTCATATTCTAGCATGAAATATAAGTTTACAATGTTAAAAATTCCATTCTCTTATATTTTATAGCCACAACCACTGCAACTAATAAAATGATTGTTGTGTTGTTTTGTTTCAACATAGGTTTATCCACAGTCCCTTTTTAATAAATTTTGTTGCATCTTATGCGTGAAATTTGACTATTTCAAACACCTTCTCCTTAAGGGTTAGATTGGTGCAGTTGAATCACAGGGGAATCAAAGTATTTAACTATCGAACTATATGAACTTAAGCTTGGCAGACAACAAAATGTTGGTTACAATAGAAATTTTATGCATATAACTATAAAATAATCAGTTGAAATATACAAAAATTAAAATACATATTATAAGGAGAAAACCAATGTTGGTTACAATAGAAATTTTATGCATATAACTATAAAATAATCAGTTGAAATATACAAAAATTAAAATACATATTATAAGGAGAAAACCAATGTTGGTTACAATAGAAATTTTATGCATATAACTATAAAATAATCAGTTGAAATATACAAAAATTAAAAATTAAAATACATATTATAAGGAGAAAATCCCATTCGTTATCATTTACATAAACATGAATACAACTAAATTTACATCCATATTTCTTATGGATTTACTTTATAATTAACATTCAATATTATTGAATAAAGTGACCAATTTTTTTTACGGAACACTCAGTTAATAAATAATGTTTTTCCATTAATACTTCTCTAAATATTTTACCCTCTAAATCAGAACCAATATTTTACTCAATTATAAAATCTTGTAAGATCTTGATGAGTCTTTCACTAATTAATAAAACTTTGTAAAGTCCTAGTGAATCTTAGCATTGTGAACTCTTAGAGAATTTTTTGAAAAAGTATAAACCATATATGACAAGAGCCATATGGTGGCAATATCACTGTTTTTTTTCACATTTCCACGACATGGAACTTCTTTATAAAATTATAAAAAATCCAACCAAGTCCCTTATAATATGCAGGTAAGCTTATAACAGAGTCTGATACCTCTACTATGCTTGTCTTCATTCAAGTGTCATAGCTGCTATGCTTAACACTATGAATCACAACTCTCTCAGAACTCAACTCTATAGTGTAATTAAAAAACCTTTGGAAATTGAATCTGACAACTCTATAAAAAGGATTAGTGAAATAGAAGCTTTTGTGAATGAGCCCACTAAGTATCACTGCTAAACAATCAATCTAGACTATAAAGTCTTCCATATTGATCACAATCGTGCTCACGATCAAGGGAGTGCGACCACCTGGCCTAACATAATGGCCATCATAGCTTCCAATAATCAACAACCACCTTGCAAGGATATCCTAGCTCATGTCTCATGAATTTTATTCATCAATATTAACTGATATAAATCTTATAAAGATAATATTAGAATCCTCTCTAGATTCACTGTTAATACAAGGGTAAAGGAAATTTTCTAGCTCAAGGCGCTAGCCAATACCAACTTTGGTATTTGTGACCCCTTTGTGGGGATGCACCTACCCTGCCCCGTTGGGTTTCTGCCTTGTAACATAGTTCAAGGATCACAAGACTTTCCAATCTTCCTACTCCATTAGACAAACTTTATATGCTATACATAGTGAATGGAAAAGAAGCATTATAGAACACACAATTTCACAGAAGGAAGAAAAATCTTAGCGAGTTCAATATCGAAATCTTAACCACTGATTAATAAAGAATAACAAGTGGTGTAATGAATTGTTCCGAGTTATTTATTTACAAGCTGTAAAGAATGTAGTGGAATGGAAAATATTACTTAGACAACCCTTCAATATTTTCTATTAATATGTCTGTGCATCTACATATGAAATTAAGAGCATTGTTGAATACAAAGTTTCCTTTTCTCTTGCCTCCATTTTGACAAATCAGTGTGAAATCAATGTCACTTTGAATCTCCTTTCCTGTGTGGATGTTTTGACAAATCAATGTGAAATCAAAGTCACTTTGAATTTCCTTTCCTGCGAGGGATCACATCCACAGTTGATTAGTAAAAGATAATCTACTATATATTATGTTCAAGAAACTGACTGCAATCTGCAGTGGAAACAAGACCTCAATTCTTATTCTGAATTTGAATATCTCAGGACAACATAAGAGATAAAAATGCATTTGGCCTTAGTAGCTAGAAAACAATCACTCCATCATTACAGGACCACCTAGATTTCGGCACTTAATCTAAATAATGGCACTAGTTGTAGTGCTTATTTGCATTAACACCATGGAAAAGTAACAACAATGTTTCAAAGCACACTTACTGGAAAATTTGTAACGGTCTGAGAATATTTAATGATATCATTTGAACCTCGTATCTATGGTGGGGAAACTAGGGAACCCAAATCTTGGAAGATATATCATACCAAATCTAAGAAAAAAATAAAAAAAGGGAAAAAATCAAAATCTATAAATCAAGTAATGAATTGTTTACAAATCAAATACAATTCCTTTAACTAACAATTAAATTGTGGTGATATATTTAAATATTTAGTAAGAGGGGAAATTCAAACCATGGAATATTACCTTTGTCATTATTGTCATCCCTTAGTGACTGAGACTACAAATCAATACTTATGGAAAGATTCTAAGAAATTCTGTGAAAAAGTAAAGCATAACCTCTATTTTCAAGCAACGAAATCAAGACATTGTTACATCAAGAGCCATAATTGATACATAATCAATAAATCAAGTCCTTGTATGGCACAGGCTTGTTTCACAACCTCTATTTTCTCAATAACAAAATCAATACATTGTATGTGGTTATTGCCAAAAGGAAACTGTGTTCTAATTTGGAAGAGGATCTTATCAAAAGACATGGATTTATTCAAAGCTACAAAGCCTAATGGGTTACTGAAAAATAAGTTGGAATATGGGATCATGATACTTAAATTGAAAAAATATGCTTTCCGTTTAGAAACATAATAGTTATACAATGTTTTTTGAAAGCATTAGGATTTGAAATTGGGCCTTTCTATCAAGACAAATTTTCATTAAGAGTGTACTTTCCTACCTGAAACGTTGTAGATATCCAAGAAAAACTTGAAAAGCATAAGAGAACTTAGAATAATGTACTTTCTTTCCTTCCTTAACATTCTTAAAGAGTTGAGGTTCCACAAGTCATTAGGTAACTTTCGAAGGAAATGACAATTAGTAATAGTCATATTCACAACTGAAGATGTGTCACAAATACAAGGGGGCATCTCCTCGAAATCACAAAAGTGTTCCAAGTTAAAATCTAGCATTATTGGAAGCTTAATGCTCAACTGGGTGTTATTGAACCTAGACATTTTTCCAATCTTCACTAAAAGCTTAAAGATAGCTTCTCTAAGTTCTACATGACTTTACTATGCTCTTGAAGTGGGGGCACATGAAGCCTCTCCATGTGAATAGTCTTAAACTAAGTGAAGATAAGGCCAATAGATCATTCAGTGTGGATCTCTTTAACCCATGATTGAATACTATGTATCTCTTGAACCCATAATTGAATACTATTAGGACTTTCAAAATTTTCATGGAACTCAAAAATGTTGGAAGAAAGTATTTGCTTCCAGAAAAGAATAAAACGAAAGCCTCTGCTTGAGGACAATTGATGTCACACCACTAATACTTCTCCATAGAATCTGTATAGGTAAAACACAAATGCATAATTCCATTAGAATATTGTGTTTATTGAATACACAAATGAAATCATTTCATTTCTTTAAAATATCTTTTGAAATCAAAATTACTGAAATTACATATCAATAACCTAGTGGGTGTAGGATAAAATTCACCTGTGTCATTCAAAGAAAGCATGAGAAAAAACCTAATATTATATATAAAACCAAGAAAAATTCAAATTCATCACTTTTAGGGACCTCGTAACCACCCTGCCAATACACATGTATGTTCCTGTGCAATCAATCCATTCCTTTTAGCCCTGGATTGGTTTTAGTTTAAAACATAAGTATACAAATATACTTGTCCAATGTCTATGCTTTAACTATTCACCTTAAGAAGTTTTTACAATATAATTTCCTAAGTCTATTTAATATCTTCATTATCATAAAAACCAACCTATATCCATCTTAACTCCACATCTACCACTCTTAAGGGGATGAAATCTATTTATCCCTCTGAGCACTTGGTAGACCTAGAATTAAGAT
>APFE031355241.1:490647-510493 GCA_000404065.3 Pinus taeda | reverse complement strand
ATAAATAGAACGAGGGTTATGGACTAAATATAGAAAGAGGTTTTATTTATTTACCATACGTCTAGTTTATTTATATTTATATTTATTTACCATACCTTTTGAGTAATTATAAAAATACGTTTTATTTATTTACCATACCTCCACTTTACTTATATTTTTATTTGTTTACACCCTTGCATGTATATAAGGAGTAAATATAAAAAATGTTTTATTTATTTACCATATCTCATTTATTTATATTTTTATTAATTTACCATAATTTATAAATATGGTATTTGGCCCATAGGATTCACTTAAATAAAACCTATTTTTGAAAATTAGGGCGAATAGAAGGTTGTAACTCCTTATTTCAAGGGCTAAATTTACCTTTTTTACCCTCTTCCTTAAAATAAGGTGGGCTATTTGAGGTGATTTGTAAAAATGTACTATGATACAAAATATTCGCCCTGTAAAAATTTAAAACCCCTTAATTTCGCCAAGGGCGAACATTCGCCCCTAAAATTTTCCATGTTTCCCTCAGCAATTGCCCGATGCATGAGCTAGTGAGTTGCCCAGTTCTCCCCGAAACTTTGTAATCTCTCTGCAAAATGCATGGCATCTTTTCCTGAAAAAAGAAAAAAATCATTCCTAAATAATAGGGGTCTATTTAGTGGCACTTGAGTTAATTTTGGCACTGCTCCCAAGTGTCACTTTTTCCTATATTTTTGGCCTTCGTGTCATAAACCCTAAATCGACCAAATATAATTAATGGATGTCGCTAGAGATCATTTTCACGTTCGATCTTGGATCTCTGGCATTCCCAAGGGGATCTAGGTTGGATCTCTGGCATTCCCAAGGGGATGTAGGAACCTTCGGCACAATCGTTGCAGCTTTTCCGGGTAAGTCTTTCTTTTCTAGTATTTCGCTGCTTTTTTTGTCACTTTTGTTTTTTTTGCTTATGAGAGTGTTGTTTTACCTATTTTATTGAACAACCGCTGGAGTTTTGAATTTTTTTAGCTTGTAGAACCGTTGTTTTAAGTTTTCCATTGCCTTGGCACTAATGTTCATCGTTGCGGTGACTCTCTCCACATGCTTCATTATTATTCAGTTTCATTTATTCCTGCACTCGTTTTATTTTGCATGCATCATCATTCACTCAGATCTACACCCACCATCACTTCCACCTTTAGATCTGCTCGTTTTCATGCTCCCATTGGGTAGATATGGGCTTCCTTGGCCTGGATCTTGCTCCTCCCTGGCATGCATTGTGCATTTCTGGATCTCAAAGCTCTGCATTGGCTCCAGGAATTGTGTAGAGGCTACCAAGGCATGGCACCAACTACGTACTACATAGTTCTAGGAGCCAGTCCTCAACCTCGACCACTAGGATTGCACAATGCACAGTCTCACCTAGCCTAAGCCTGACTGAACTACGCATTGCACAGTTCCAATCAGCAAGCCCTCCCCACTGGAAGTTGGGACTACACAATGCGTTGAACCAACTCGCAGTTAGTCACCTTTGAGAGCCAAGTTTGTGCAATTCTTCCCAACAGTTGCCAAGTTTTTTGTTCAGTTTGTTCTTGAAGTCCTTTGTTTCAAGCTAACATTTGCATTCCATGAGTGTCCTCTTTGTTTCCAGGTACATCAAGTGTTGAGAAACTATCCAATAGTTACAGGTAACATGACTTCCAAGAGAGTTGCATCAAAGGATACTATCGAGAGTATGATTGGGGAAGCAGTTGAGTAGGTGTCATTGAATTTTCCAGTTTATGTAGACACTCAGTTATTCATTGAAAAGGGCATGAAGTTAACATGGTAGGAAATCAAGGATATCTTTGTATGGGACTTCAAGGAAGATCGAGACGATTAGCAGGTGTATGTAAATATCCACTGATCAGGCTTACATAAGGTTGCATGCAGGTACCCCGCCTTCCCTTGTGTGGACATCATCAACTAGATTGTCTCACACACAAATCCAGAGACTATGACATTGAACAATGCCAGTGGGACTAAGCTTGCTACCTCCAGGATGAAGAACTATTATTAGACGTATCACCTATGTTAGGCGGTGAACCACATGGACACACTTTTTTATGCCACCCACAACTTTGTAAACACCAGAGATATTATGAAGCGTTGGGTGAAAGAGTCGTCGAAATTCATAGTGACACCCACTCATGTTTATAAGACAAAGTCACTAAGAAATTCCTACCAGTTCTTGATCATCTTTGCATGCTAATTATATGGTCAAAAGAGCACGAAGACCTTTACGGAGAATTTGGTGGTTGTTTTGGACCAGTTGGTGAATGACAGAAGGCCATTCAACTGTTCAAATCTGTTGGCTCTTTAGTTGAAAGACCATGTGATTAACACCTAGAATCTGCCCAAGGATGAGCAAGAAATATTCTACATGTCTTCATATTTACTTGATGCAATTTGTGCCCAACATCAATTTCCTGGCATGGGTTCAAAACAGACACCCAAAGAGAATGTCGTCAACATTTATTTCAAGTTGCTTTTCGACTGCAACTACTGAGTAGTTATGGCGACGCTAGCTAACCACTTCATCATCTTGGTGTATAATTTGATCTTTGAGCAGGATCCACCTTGCATGTCCCAAGAAGCGATTGAGGAAATACTCAACATTATATATTGGTATGCTTCACCCAATGGCGCCTTCATCAGGATGTTTGACGGAGAGAAGCCTCCGCATGTTCTACCAAGGTATGCCATAGACAAGTTGGTCATGCAAGAGGTCGCGTATCACATCTCCACAGGGTTATCAACAGGGCTGCATAGTAGGAAGAAGGCACCATGACCTTCTCTCCTTTGCAGATCGGATTGTATGAGATTAAGAGCTTGAAAGATGTAGTTGCCGAAGCTTAGGAGATAGTGAAATTCGAGTTCGGCACTAAATACTTCAATCCGTATGATCCTCATGGTATTTGCAAGGACCAATGTGTGAAGGAGTACTATCTATGGATCCACGGGACATGTCATTGGGCAGAGGAGGACCCTTCAAGGTATTGTTACAACTATTCCAAGTTCAATGAACCAATCAGTATAGCTACAACATGGCAAGTTTCTCTGTAAGAAACAACACCATAGGAGGAAACAACAAAAACAACAATAAGCGACAAACTGATGCAGGATAAGGGTAAGAAGAATATTGTTGAGAACCCAGAGGCTAAGAAAAACTACAATCTCAAATAATATCCTCTCATTGAGAAAGAAGCTTTGGCAACAGAGGAAAAGAGGCAACAACACATAAAGAGAGTAGATGGGAGGAAGAGAGAAAAGCAAAGTTTGGAGAAAGAATAAAGGAAGTTGTAGAAAACATAGAAGAAGTTAAAGGAAGAATAGGAGCTAAGAAGGAGAGAGAGGTAAGAGAAGAAAAAACAGGAACAAGAAGAAGGGAAAAGCACGATGACAAAGCAAATTGCGGCCATACAAGTTGAGGAGTTAGAACAACTAGCAGATGAAGAAGAGGGTGAGAAGATGCAGGATTGGGAGCTTGCTTAGCTGATTGAGAAAATGGTTGAAGTATGGACATGGAGTTGGGACATGAGCCACAAGACCAAGATAACAACCTCATGCTGAGAGCACCCGAGGTCGCCCCTCAGTCTCCACCACCTCCAATATCAAACTAGTCTTGAGCGAGTAAGGAGAGGTTGTTCTCCTTGATGATGATCCGGTGATGGATGTGTACAATTTATCATTTGATGAGTTGCAACATAAGATAGTAAAAGCATGGAGAAATCATTTCTCGGGTAATCACACATCACCTACATTCATGAAGGAAAGGGTGATAGTGTCAGATGTCAGAAATCATCCAGCCGCCATGGTTGATGCCACTATGCCTTATGTAGGAGCCATAAGCTCAAATGTCAAGTTCTTGTTAGCAGAGAATGAACAAATGGAAAAGAACTTGCAAGTGGCCAAGCAGAATGTAGAACAATCCACTGGATCCGCAATGGAAAATATGAGGAAAGAGATACTTGTTGAAGTATCAACTCTTGAGGCCACCATGCAAAAACTATATGATAGATTTTTCACCGTGCATAAGGTGGTTGTCCATCTATATGGTTTCTAGTGGCAGAGTAGAAAGATTGTCCAAACTCTCAGGGACATACATGCTGCCATCACCCATGTGCAAGAATGGACAATGAGGTAGAAGGGAGCCCCGCTTCACTTGCCCAAGATGATGAAGCTGCAAGCAGATCTAGACAAAGAAAGGATCTAGATGTTGATCTAAAAATATGAGAAACTTTCCCCATTCTTCAGTAGCCTACAAGCTTCAAATGCACGGTTGTATAAGAGTTTGGATTTCCTAGTGAGAATGCATAGGATCCCATCAATTGGATCCCTCACTAAAGCTAAGGAGAAGAACCAAGTCCGAAAAGAGATCGACAAGTACATGGAGTAGCTAAGGCGAGAGGCCACCAACGATAACTTGGAGCTGAGTGCAGAAAACATGCAGAAGTACCAAGCTTGGTATCGATACGTCACAGAGAGTCATCAAGTGGAGGTTGTCGAGTTGGTCTTTCCCTAAACTTCTAAGTCATAGTGTTTTGTCTTGTTAGGTTGTCTCTAGCCTATTTTGTCTCACACGGGTACATGTGGAAAATGTATATTATTTGTAAATATGTTGTAAGTGAAATTCCAAGTGTCATTAGTGGAATGTGAACAATCATTGTGCAATGTAATGAGTTATTTGTAAAGGAAATTGAAGAGTCATGAGGGTAGTCAAAGAGTCATAAAGGGGGATGTCAAGGGTCACCCCACCCTTTGTTATAAATAGAACCTCATAACTCATAGAAAGATATTTTTGGGAGCCAAGATTTTGGCTAGGCTTAGGCTTAGAGAAGGCTTGGGAGTACTGTGACAAGCCTCGACTTCTCCACAACATAGAGTGGGTATACTTATTTGGAGGAGAACGGGTTCTTAACTGTAATGTTCCACTATTGGGGGTAGTGGTTTTCAATGGTGAATGTATGGATGGAACTCTCACTTATAATAATAATAACTGAGCCAACACACTTTCATGCATATGTTGTTATTTTAGTTGGACTATTCTGGTTGCTTTGGCAATGTATGTTGTTTAACTTACACATTTGCTTATGAACTACTTTGTATACAATTTTATGAATATTGTTGAATATTATGCTTCTAAGGGGCACACTTCATTTTCCCATCCATGTGTTAGAACCCCCATGCATCTCACTTGACTCGCTGCAAGGCCACACACTTGCTTCTGACCAAATTCATCATACTTATCTCTACGCACTACCGTGGTCAAGGCACTACATTACCACCCACTGCTAGGACTCCTACTCCAAATGGTCTGAGATTAGTTGAGACTTCTTACCAAGGAGATCCCCTTGAATGTTGGCAGGTCTAACAGTGTCAACATATTCATATAACAATATTAAAGAGTAAGTATGGATTGCTCCATGTTGTATTAGCGTTTTATTGAAGCCTTCATGTGGTATGACTAATGCGTTGTCCAAGTTCCTAACAAATGTACACACACATATCTTCCATTCTCACTTTATTGCACCAGCCCAGGTTTAACACTATTTTTCTAGTCCTTTATACATGCAAGCCTTTGCACATAAGCTTTATGCAGTGCCTATAACCATGGGTTATTCTTTTGTTGGACCTTCGCATTAGTTTATTACCTATGTTATCCTTAATGTAGTGATCGTTCTAATCATTATGGGTCTCATTTCTCGTTGCGTGCACCCGCAGAATAGCCATTACAGTGGCGAGGCATAACCTTCCTGGCTACTACTCTAATGTGCGAGCATGGAGCATTTACTTTAGAGTTTCCCAATTTTTTCATGTCGTAGATTTTATAGGCTCGTCATTTACCATCACTATAGTTGCATGTATCATTTGATACATCAATGGTAACTATGATGTATAGTTTACATTTTGTGTTAGGATCCACTTCATTCACTTGCAGGTTTGCAATATTTGTTTCATGAAGTGCCAAGCATATATAACATGTTGCGACTTGATGAGGTTCAAACCTAGGGTAAAGAATAATATCATGTGGACCAAGATCCCCATCTACAAGAAGCCAAGAAATTGTGAACTTATTTTGTCAAATCTCACCAGAGTCAAGAAACTCTTATCAACCTAGAGTCCATGGTCACTAAATATTATCATTTGGCTCTGCTCCTACCCTATTGTTACCGTCCCATGGTGCCCACCCTGAAGAGTCGACCTTTCGTGACAAAAAGTGACAAAACTGAAATGATAATTCACATTTCTTAGAAATGCATTATCAAGAAGATCAGTAAAACAAAAGCTTCCAAATCCAAGTGAACATCCAATTGCATGTCGCGAGCAACCTCTTCATTTAGAGAAAAGAGATCACATAAGAGTGTGCCTTTTATTCATTTTTTTTTTTTTTAATCATATATAAGACTTCATTTTTTTTTTATTCATTGTTATTAAACCCACCATAATCATATAAGTCTTCAGCGCATGTTTGCATGTAGCCTTTATCGCACTATTGTAATGCTTCCTCTTTGATGCATTGTTCCATGGATTCAAAAATGAATCTTACGCATTGTTGGTTGGAAAGTTAACCTCCTGGGTCTTGCACATTGTTTGTTTGAAAGTTAATCTCATGAGGCATGATAGTGTTCATTTTTTTATTTTACTAGTTATTAGTTTGATTTGACCAAAACAATATCCACTTTTTTCCATGGTTTAACATTAGAAATTAAAATTTATTATTATTTTTATAATATTTTAATAAAATTTGATTAATTGACTTTTTATTTTGAAATGATTACATGTGTACCATAAAATTGGTCGGTCGTACCATCAAATTGTTGGTTGTAAATATGGACATTAATTCACTATTTAAATTCCATTAGCACCCCCATTTTAAATCTCTTGATCACCTTCGTTCATCTCTTCATTAGATAGGCATAAGGGATTTCTTGCCAGACAAGTAATGCTTAAGATTTCATGCTAGACAATAGCGTCTATGATGAAGGTATTTGGGGGATCATCCTGATTTAGCAAATCGTGTTCCTAACCATTCCGCATAACATTTTTAATAACATTTTTATGTTTTGTTTTTTACAGTGAATAAAAATTATATAACCTTTTTATGTTTTGTTTTTTTTATAGTGAATAAAAATTCTATAACCGGGGAAACTTGAAATAATGATTTGAAATTCAAATTTTTAACATGTTAAGAATCATTATTAAGAAATTAAATTTTAATAGGTTAAGAATCATTGTATTATTTAAAATTTAAAATTCAATATATTTATTTAATATTAGAAATCTTTGTGTGAGAAATAAACCATTATAGCGAACCAAACATATTTTAGATAGTATACCAAAGTTAATTTTTATAATTAGATTTTATTTTTTTAAATGTGTTAGTTTTTTCGACCAAATTTTTTATTAGAATCTGTGTGAGAAATAAACCATTATAGCGAACCAAACATATTTTAGATAGTATACCAAAGTTAATCTTTATAATTAGATTTTATTTTTTTAAATGTGTTAGTTTTTTCGACCATTGTTTTTTATATAATTTAGTATTACAAATTAAATTCTGTTATTTTTCAATAATGTTTTAATTTTTATTCCTTTAATTTGATTGATTAACTTCTTATTTTCTCATCATTACTTGTGTACAATAAAAAAATAACAAATGACTTTGATCATCCTAATGACTTTGGAAAATATGTAGTCTAACTATGAGAATTAAATGGTTTTGGTAAGAGAAAAAGTGAACTTTTCATTCATTATCTTGGTCTTCAGAAAGCTATGCACGAGAGGCACGACCCAATCGAAATACTAAAAGAGAACATATCAATTTCAGGCAATTTCTATTTCCACCTCCATAGTAAAGTTAATGCTATGGAGGGTACTTCTGTCAGAGTCTCACAGAGCCCCGGCATGGACCATACCTTTCCAGCTGCCCAGCGAAAAGCCCCCGGCAACCCTGCCCGCCGCCAACCTTTTGCCGTAGATCATTGACGATACCAGAAAGACCCTCATTCACAGAAAGTGCCGATACCCAGTTACCGATACCCGCAAGACCATGCCCTTCATTCCCACCGGTCAATGCCAGCCGAGAGGACATCAGGCCCAGGAAGGAGGTACCGATTCACGATAGACGATACCCAGACCCTCATTACCCACCAGACCAGGAGGTTGACACAGGGAGGGGCCTAATCACAGGGAGGGCACACTCCTACTGCTACCACGTAGAGCTACAAATACACAGAGTCAATTTGCATAATCGCATATATAATGACAAGAGCTAAATAGTGCATGCAGAGCGCCTTAATCTTGATGCTTACCTTCTATTTGCGATTCCGGTCACATCGTATTGATGAAGT
Organism: Pinus taeda; assembly: GCA_000404065.3. Classification (NCBI taxonomy): domain Eukaryota; kingdom Viridiplantae; phylum Streptophyta; class Pinopsida; order Pinales; family Pinaceae; genus Pinus; species Pinus taeda. The sequence continues at coordinate 502,133 of APFE031355241.1, read as the reverse complement.
ACTATCTACCATCTCAGCATTTCGGATTTCGAACTATTAAATGCGTTGCGGCCTGCCCGATCTTCAAACTGAGCAGTGGGGCGTCATGGATTTCTTCACAGCTCCCCAATCAATTTTTCCACCAACCCCAAAAATTCAAATTCTGTCTCCGCGCGCGCTAAAGATTTCAAACAGAAAATTTTGAAGTGAGCCCATGGTACACGATGGACTAAGACAGAAGGCTCCGATATAAATCAGGAAAAGCAGAAGGTAGAAGTGGTTCGAAGGTGTGTAGCCATGGAAACAGAGAATACAATTGTCAAGAAAGTCCACAGAAAGCATTGAGCATTTCTAATGCTAGGGTAAAAGGCATCGAGGATTTTGCGAATGAATGGTTCGGTGCAGCCCTTGGCATCGGAGCATGGTTTAAGTTCCCCATGCCTTTTTATCGACAGGAACCGAAGTTTTGGGCATTTGGGTTTTAATCATTGAAAGGATGACCGAAAACTTCAAATTACACCGTGAAATTTGGAAGGATGGTGGAAAAGATCAAATCCCCGGTCAAAAAGTTGGAAATTTTGCTCGGATGAGTTTCGGTTGTCGCTAAACTCCCTGTCACTGCACAGTAGACGTCAAAGATTGTGGACGACCTGATGTTTATGGTTTATTGAACTAGTTATTTAAATCGAAGGATTATGTGTGGTTCGAGCCTGGACTTCGTGAGTCTCCTTGATGCCAAGAAGACAATGCCTACTATTTTGGTTACAGGTTCATGGAAAATCAACATTACTTACCCAAACCAGAATTTCCAGAATTTCTTCAGAGTTATCAGTTTTATATGGAAGAAAGCTTTAAAGATAAGTGGGAAAGGTTTATTCAGAAATTAAGAGAGGATTATTTTGAGGAAATCATGAAGCAGGTAGCTAGAAATCTAAAGAGAACAACAAAGGCCATTATGGACAGCCATAACCAGAAAATGCTCTCAAGAAAAATGAAGCAACGTATGAATCTATGGTTTGTTCCCTGTTTTAAGCCCTCTTTCAGCTAGCATAAAGGACATGTTTTGATATTTGCCTGAAGATATCCTTTCTTACTATTCTTCCCCCTTGTTTCTTTGTAATATTTCACCAGGAAGAGGCTATGTGAAGTTTAATGTCACATTTGAAGCGTGCATACCAAATCTGAGGTGTTTGAAAACACCGGTGGAGACTAATAATACAATTTGATGCTGCATATGTATCTGTGGACAGACGACTCCAAATTATTTAGAGATTAAGATCATTTCTACAACCACATCACCACTTACAAAAATGGCGATTTCCAAAATGGCGAAAGGGGATGAATATTGACGTTTGCAAGTGAAAACAAGGTTATAAATGTCTGTAAACAAATCATTGAAAAGAGTTGGGATACCTTGAATAAACTCATTCTTAATGGATTATTCCTAGTTTTCCAACCTTTTCAAACTTTTAATTCAAATTGTAGTGGAGCTAATACGTTGTTTTTCTATAGCAGTTGCATTTTTTAGTTTCGCAGTCACAATTATTTTTACATTTTATTCTTTATTTTAATTTTCATTCATATATAGATATATTTTAGAATTTTAATAAATCATTTTAAAGTGCGAAATATAAAAGAAATGAAGTTGTGGATTTTAAAACTTATATTTGAGATTATTTTTTTAACATTATGGTATATATATTAACTTGGTTTTGTGTTATATTAATGTGTGAGTAGTTTCATTTAATAATTTTGACTACTTTCAATTAAAACCAAAGCCAATGCACTGAATCAATTGATATTATTTCTTGAATTAATGAATTGTTCATTATATCATTACTAAAAATAATATACCTTATGATATTATATTATGTTATTATTAAAATATATGAAGCTTCATGATTTCTATAATTCATTTTAAATTGTATCATTAGCCATATCAAATGCACTCTATTGTTTTGTGTTATGTCATTGCTAAAATTAGTGATTTGTTCTAAATAATTTTGCATTATATCAACTAAATTTATTGCATTGTCTTGTTGTGAGTCATATGATTGTTAAATCAATGTAAATATTATATGTCATATTTCTCTAAATCATTTTTCATTATATCACCACTAAAGTGAATGCACCTTAACTTCAATGTAACTATAAATATGAACATATGTACATGGCATCTTAGAAATTAAAGAAGTGTATTGATGTATTTTGCATTTATGTTATGCGAGATAATGATAATTTTACATGATTTCTGATCACTATTATTCTAAAAACTTTATTTTGTGTTGGTATAATATGGCAAGACTTTAATGTAAGTTTCATTGTTCTTAAATGGATATTGTTATATATACATTATAAGGTGGAATATGTTGTCTTGTAATATCAATATGGTGCATGTGTTTTTCTCAAGTTGTACAACTAATTTACCACCAAAAATATTCATCTTAAAATAACTCATCCCACAAGTGCTAACCTAAAATAAATTCTAAAGATAATAAAACTTTTATAATGAGCTTGAATGTGGTGTGAAAAGATGAAATGCCAAAATTTTGAGTTTTTCTAATAGTGATATCTTATTTTTCCTTCAAATATGATTCACATGATTAAGGTGAAATATGTTTATAATATGAGTAAAAGATTGTGTTTTAATATTTTGATATATGTCAAAACTTTTGACACAAAGGTATCTAAGTCATCAAAATCGCTTGGCAATTCCACCAAACATGGACCACATTAACCCTTAACACAGTTGGATTTGTGCCCACAGGATTCCGGTCATGGGACACTAACATAAAAATGCACCCTATCACCATAGAGTGTATACATTGTGCGCATCAAAACAATACCCGTGGTCACTTCAAAATTTCAAATATTTTCAAGTTGCCCAGTTGTATCTCTCGCACTCATTTCAAATATTTTAAAAAAGGCTAGCCTGCTCTTTTGCATATTGATTCCCTGTATAGTTCTATTTTGTCAATGAAGTTGGTGAGGATGGAATTCATTTTGTCTGAAAGGTTTTGGTGCTTATGTTTATTCATTGATCCTAGAGACTCATTCTACAGCCCCGTATGATGGCGATGTGTAATTTCATCGGCCTTCAATGTGGAGTTGACACCTATACTTCATAAAATAAAAAAATATATATATTCAAAAACAATTGGTGACTAAGCCCAAATGGTGCCCATAAGGAGAAGACAAAGGAAAAATCTCCTCACCTCTTGGGAACTAAAATCCTCTCTAAATGGGGATATATGATCAAGAATGTATCATTTTTATAATTTTACATTTACTTTGATTCTTTGCGGCTAGAAAAATAAAAGTCATTGGCTTGCAAGTTCCATTTTATTGGAAAATCCAGTTTTGGATATTTGGGGTATATATTGTTCTAGAGCCCATTTGTGGCCCTAAGGGATCAATTTTGGAGTCAAAATCTTATGAGTATTGTCTAAAATATCTTGACATCATTCTTCACTTCAAGGGATTTCTAATGATATCAAGATCACTTGAATTAGAGCTCTTATGGAGAATCTATGTGTTTAACAAGTTGACATATCATGTTAATCACCATGGTATCTAGTGAATGTCACATTTGCTTCCATTACTAATAATGCTAAGCTATTCATGTGTGGACTTTAAAAATGGTTCTAGAGGATCAAAATCCCTAACATTGATTGGAATCACATGTGAAAACCCTAACTCTAACCTCATATGCATATGCCCACATATACGGAAACTGGGCATTTTAATCTTATTAACTTTATAAGTTAAAATGAGAAATCTAAAACATTTCTCATTAAAATACTAACAAAAACAAAAACGAATATTTGACTTTAACAGTAAAGACATATTTGACTTTAAGAGTAAAGAGATTAAAATACCCATTTGACTTTAACAGTAAAGACATATTTGACTTTAAGAAATTATAATTTGTTGTAGTGAGTGGGTGAAGGACACACTGAGGATCACATCAAGTGCCAGAGAAAATGGATGATTTCGGTTTGAATAAAAAATAGAATGGCTTGAGTTGGACATTGGTTTGACTTGCAAAAAAACATAAACCCTAAATATATAGAAATTAAGTTAAACTTTGAATATCAAACACTCCTATTTGATTAAATAAGATAGACAACCAAGTTAAACTAACTGACATGATTGACGTGTTTCCATATTCAAATTTTAAAACTATTAACTAACTTCCCACCGCAACTTCTTCCATATTCAAATTTTAAAATTATCAACCGGCTTCCCACCGTTTATCAATTAGAAATTGAACAATAATTTTAAATATATATTTAATAAATTAAACATATCGTCGTAAATATAACATTATGCAAATAATAATAATGGGAAAACTATCATCTTTAGGAATTTTTTGCAATTGTTCAATGCATTGTTCCATGCATGAAAACTCATTTTTAACTATATATTGATTTTCCTAACTATGGAAATTTTCATTAGGAAAACATCTAGTTTGCATTCATGATTACTATGGTTTTAAAATGATAAAAGAAGTTACTAAGATTATGGTTTTAAAATGATAAGAGAAGTTAATAAGATCATGGTTTTAAAATGCTAAGAGAAGTTAATCAAATTATAATCTATGTTGTTAACATTTTGAAGTGAAAAGTAAACGTTGTAGATATATATCTCGACTTCTTGTTAGTGATATTTGTTATTAATTCTAAATAATTGAATAGTTTTGGTTTATAGTATTATTGAGGTTAAGCAATAGCTTTTAAGCTCCAAGGATTTAATGGATCACAAGGTTTTAGATTAATTTATTGTGTTGTTTGTCAAGTTTAAAATTATATGATAGTTATCAATTACCTACACATTCGCTTAGGTTTATTAGATTTAATGGTCCCAAATTAATTTGGATGGAACATACTACTCTAAAATAGTAACAATGTGATACATATTAAAGTTAAATCAAACATTAAAGTTGAAAGTAAAGTAAATAAAAATAAATATTATTGTACCGTGCTATAAGTTTAATCTATAATTAGTGCAATGTCGTATATGTATTATAATTTATTTATTTTTTATTTATTAATAAAGACAAAATTATAATATAACAAATTGAATTGAATTAATTTATTATTATTTTTATTACTTTTAATATTTTGAATTTATTCAACATTATATTTCAAACTTAATTAATAAAATCTCTCGCTTTCTTATATAAAATAAATCACAATATTTTTTTTCCATTAAACTTATAATCATTTTAAACAAAACATAAATATATGAAAATGCATCGCTTGCTAAAATTTTCTCGCTTAACTCATTTACTTTATTAATATAAACCATTATGTTAAATAAAAAGTAAAGTTCAATTAGAAAGAGAAAAAAAACTGCCTCTTTTTACACTAATAAAAAAAAGAATGACAAGTAAATAATTTCTTTTTTTTTTAATAAATAAAAGAGGATAATGGATAAATTAAATACCAAAATTTCAATGGAATAAGATCACCACAATTAGAGTTCATATGGAGAATTTAAATCTTCCTTAAGTTGACTTATCTTGTTGACCACCATGGTATCTAGTGGATTTCATAATAGCTTCCATTATTGACAATGTGAAGCTATTTATGTGTGGACTTTCAAAAGGATTTTGGAGGATCCAAATCCTTAACATTGTCTAGAATCACATTGCAAAAACCATACCCTTAACCCTAGATGTCTATTAGGCTATGTTAAACACTAGGTTGTTAATAAAGGAAAGTGTTCCATTCTTGTTCTATTACGTATTTGCCACATAGGGGAGAAAATAAATCAGTTGGATATTGAAGGAAAATAAAATATAATATCTCATATTGGCCATGATGTTCATGGCATCTCCATGGTGAGTAACCATTTCTTTGTATTTGATTTTGGGATAGAGAAGAAGAGAGAAAATAATAGGCCTTGGATTTTTGTTATATTGGGATTTCCTAGTATACATCTTGTTTTTGTTTTTGGATAATTTGTTTTGCTTGTTACTTTCATCTCAATTCCAACTTATATCAGTCAATTCTTTATTAAACTAGTAATATTAAAGGTTTGCAATATGATATAAAATAATACATAGTAAATGGTTGTACAACATTATAATATTTGTTGTGATGAATTGTTCTACTGGAATGCCAAGAGTAGTTACAAATCATATTAATGTCAAAACAAATTTCTTTGAGGTTTTGGGGGAAGTTGCAAGATCTAAGAATTGGTATAAATCTTGGAAAAGCTAGTCATAGTGAATGAATATAGTAACAACCCCAATGATCAGTACAGAGAAGGATTTTCAAAAATGAAACAACAAATTTATAAATATCTCAAAACATCAAAATTCTCATGTGGATCTAGAGAACAAGTGTGGATTTTTCAAGGTGTTTGGTGGTTCTAACTTAAGAAATTGATTAATGGAGAAATATGTAATAAGAGCCTCAATGGAAGTCATCCTAGCATAGGGAGTCCGATAGATACAACGATGCGTCCATTGGTACTACTATGGTCCCTAAATTCATTTCCCTACTCATTGATTAGATGATAGGTACTTCCCATGAGTCCAAGACTGCATGGGTAGGATGCCTCAACAGGAGAACTAATCAATCCTGTCCTCACAAGAGAACACATCTATCCTGCTACAATCGCCATGGAGAACACATCAATCCAGGTCGCCATGGAGAACACATCAATCCAAGCCTCACAAGAGAACACATCAATCCTACTACAATCACTATGGAGAACACATCAATCCAGGCCTCATAGGAGAACACATCAATCCTATCACAATCGCCATGGAGAACGCATCAATCTAGGCCTCACAGGAGAACACATCAATCCTATTACAATCACCATGGAGAACACATCAATGCGCAACTTCCATATATGAGTATCTTCTCTATAAGCGTAGCTTCCATATATGCATATCTTCTCTATATGAAACTAAATTAATTGATTGAATATATGAAAATTATTAAAAATCACATTTCAAATTGTAGTTTATCTTTCCCTGATTTTAACTCGCAACCACAATGTCTTTTCTTATTGACTGAGCTCAAGAAACTACGTTTTCTCTTGATAGTGATCTTAGATGCAGTTATAGTATTGAAAAACATTATGTTGTATTCTTGAAGTGCTTTTCTTGTCAATTTGTTCAATGCATATGCCTGTTCCAAATTTATAGGTATTATGGATCTCAATTTCTCATGATTTGATGAGTTAACACATTTCATCTTAATTCCACGGAAGCGTATACGCAATATAAAGAAGTTGCGCATATAAAAAATTCTTTTGTATATGTGCATATACTGAAGTTATACATATATGAAATCTACACATATAAGCTTATGTATATCCACAAATACTGTATATGTGCATATCTTTTGTATATATTCAACTTTTATATTTGCGCATATCTTCTGTATATGTGTGTTGAGCCCTGAACTTGCATCTTTCCTACCCATTTTCCTAGACTCTTTCCATCCACTTGGACCTCCTAAGATGTGCGCATATACAGAAACTAGGCATATACGAAAGATGTGCGCATATACGGAAGATGTAGGCATATACGGAAACTGGGCATATACGGAAGATGTGCGCATATACGGAAGATGTGGGCATATACGGAAACTGGGCATATATGGAAGATGTGGGCATATACGGAAGATGTGTGCATATACGGAAGATGTGCGCATATACGGACGATGTGGGCATATACGAAAACTGGGCATATACGGAAGATGTGCGCATATACGGAAGATGTGCGCATATACGGAAACTGGGCATATACGGAAGATGTGGGCATATACGGAAACTGGGCATATACGGAAGATGTGCGCATATACGGAAATTGGGCATATACGGAAGATGTGGGCATATACGGAAACTGGGCATATACGGAAGATATGCACATATACGGAAGATGTGGGCATATACGGAAACTGGGCATGTACGGAAGATGTGCGCATATACGGAAACTGGGCATATACGGAAGATGTGCGCATATACGGAAGTATCAACTACTGGAATTTTTCTCATATTTCACTTCTATCTGTTGAATGATGTCTAGTATTTGTCTATTTTGGAAAAGAGAGTGGCTATTGAGAGATGTTTTCATTGATAGGAGAGGGTTGAAAATGACCTGCATAGGGATCATAGAAGCGTTTAAATATGGAAATAATTGTGCTTTTTCCAAATCCGTTATGACCAACAGGTGTTATTGTCTTGCCAGCATGAATAGAAAGGTAAAAATATTGAAAGACAATTTGTTTTCAAGATGGATATCTAAACCAAATATTCTGTAGTTCAATGTGCCCCTCTACCTGTAATAAAGTCTCGCTTTCAGGAAGATTGTGATTTATATCTTGATTTTGTTCTATCATGATTAGAATGCTATATGCAGTTGTGATTAACTAAGTGCAAGTGTAATCACATCACACAAAATGCAATACGTTTTTTCATTTTTTCCTTTTAATTAAAATTAAATAGCAAACTATAGGATTGTAATGTTGAATTTACATGTTATACACATTTTTTTTGTAAGCATTTCAAGATGGTGTACAATTACACTGTCTAGATTTGTCCCCATTGTCCCCATCCTAGGATGAGATGATTTCCTTATCTCATACTGTCACAGTTTGGGCCTTGAAGTTGAAATAGGCAAACAAAGCATGGGTTTGTTAGCAAATCAATAATGAAATGACACATTATACATGGTATCCAGGGTTTGTTAACAAATCAATAATGAAAAGACATGTTACCCATTATTTGTAGATGGATAGGTGGTCTCATTTAGATTGAGGTCTTATCTAAGGATCTATCCATATGTATGAAGTGTTTGAATCAATTCATCAATCTTGTCTCCATGAATCTATAAATTGTGCTCTCTTAATATTTCCCAAAAATAGATCTCGAATGGTCCACCCATCTGGAAATTTTGCTCTCTTAATATTTCCCAAAAATAGATCTCGAATGGTCCACCCATCTGGAAATTGTGCTCTCTTAATATTTCCCAAAAATAGATCTCGAATGGTCCACCCATCTGGAAATTGTGCTCTCTTGATATTTCCCACAGAGATGGTCCACTCATCTACAAATGGTAATTTGGAATGGAAAATTATTTATTTGCCATTGGTGATAAGGTTTTATCTTCCAATATTACTTAATATAATGATAATTTCAAAATCTAATATGAAAATTATTAAATTTGGTTCAAATGATAATTTTAATGCAATACTTACCAATTATTTAATTTTTTTAATATGTAATGAGAGTGAATCCAATTCAATATGAAATGTTCTTCATCAGAAAATGACAAAATAATAAATTTACAATTTGCATTGAAGATGGATTTTCAATGAAGTATGAATTATTTCACACAGAATAATTTTCAAAGGAAGTTAAAAATTTATTTATTTATAATAATAATAAAATAATATTAAAAATAAAAATAAAATGATGGCGTAAGTTGTCCATTTTTAAATTTTTCTTCTATTTTAAATTTCTTTTGTATTATGGGATATGATTCATGTTAGAAATTGTTTCAGATAAATTTGATAACTTTGTAATGTAAAAGGGTAAAGAATGGAGATGTAGAATGTAGAAGATATTTCTAATGATAAAATGGTAATTATATGTTTTATTTTTCAAAATTTTGTTTGCATTGATTTTTTTTTATTTTTATATATTGATCTTTTATATATCACGATTCTTCGAATTTATGCCTAACTAAGTTTCCTTTGCAACATCTAGTGCAATTGCTAGTTATAATTAAATTTTCATTTTTCAAAGGTTACACAACTTTATATGGGAAAATGCAATATCCATAACATTTCTTATTGGAATATTCACAAAAATGAATATTTGACTCAAGCAATGAAGACATTAGAAATTGCATTTTTCATTAAATAAACATGATATAATTTTAATATATTGAGAAAAAGTTTTTAAATTTTATTTCTAAAAATTATTGAAATATTCATAAAAATGAATATTTAATTTAAGCAATAAATACATTAGAAACTACATTTTTTTAAAATAAATATGATATAACTATGATACAGTGAAATGAAATAATCACATGTCATTCAACATTTCATTAATATTTTCCGAAATTTTTAAAACTTTTTATTAATAAGATTCATTATTAATATTAAATAGTTCTCTTTACCTCCCATCATCTTCAGGACCAAAAAAGACTTATGTAATATTAATAATAATACTTATTATTAAAAAGCTTTTTAGTAATTCCAAAAAGATTAATGAAATACTAAGTGATACTTATTATTCAATTATATTTTTATAAATGGAATTATACAACTTTTCTAGATACATTATAGTTATCATATTTAGCTCCGGAACCGGGTATTTTAATCTCTTTACTCTTAAAGTCAAATATGACTTTACTGTTAAAGTCAAATGGGTATTTTAATCTCTTTACTCTTAAAGTCAAATATGTCTTTACTGTTAAAGTCAAATATTCGTTTTTGTTTTTGTTAGTATTTTAATGAGAAATGTTTTAGATTTCTCATTTTAACTTATAATGTTATATATAAAGAAAAAAACAAATCTTATTTTCAAAATTTCAAATAAATAAGAGAATATTGTTTAGATAATCTTCGGCAAAATCACATAACCAATCTTTTGTCGAGGCCTTTCGAACCAACTAGTGTGGTTCATCGTCAGGACAAGTTGAAGAACCAATCCGGTTTAGCTGATTAAATAGAGCGTGCAGAAACTCCAACGGTTATCATGCCAACGGCTAATTTGACCTAATGATCCTAGTCAAACCATTAATTTAATTATTAACATTCCTATAAATAGCTAAAACAGGTAAATTTGCTAATTATATTTAAGATTAAAATCATTTAATAATATGAGTATTGAATAATCTAATATCCATGTTTATTATTTAAATATAATGGTCATATATTTTTTTTAAATAATGTATAATTATTATTATTCTAATATTATTAAAGTATAAATAAATGTTACTCTTATAATTTAGTTATCTTAGGTAAAAATATACCATTTTATTATTTACTATTTAAATATAATGGTCCATTCGAAAAATGTTAATAAATCCATATTTATTTAATAATTCATAATTCAAATACTATTAAAAACAAACAAATAGAATTCTTAATAAAATAATATTATTATTAGAATAAAGTAATGTTCATGTTTATTAATACTAGAATAACTAATAAATCCATATTTATTTAATAATTCATAATTCCAATACTATTAAAAATAAACCAATAGAATTCTTAATAAAATATTATTATTATTAGAATAAAGTAATGTTCATGTTTATTAATACTAGAATAACTAATATTATTGTTAAATCATATATATATATTTTTATTTATACTACTAACTAATTAACTTTTAAACCTAATGGTCATTTGGTAAACTAGGTCTCCTTTAATATTTAAATAATTAAATACTTAATATATACTCAATAATCTGTTATTACGTTATTAAAATTAATTATGTCATTAGGTAATTACTATACGGTTTAAAAG